>CAUYON010159338.1:0-30946 GCA_963573935.1 Arctocebus calabarensis | reverse complement strand
GCATTTTTATAGTTTCATGTCTTATGTTTAAATCTTTAATCCAGTGAGAGTCTACCTTAGTTAATGGTGAGAGGTGTGGGTCCAGTTTCAGTCTTCTACAGGTCACTAGCCAGTTCACTCAGCACCATTTGTTAAATAGGCAATCTTTCCCCCCACTGAATGTTTTTAATGGGCTTGTCAAAGATCAAATAATGGTAAGTAGCTGGGTTCATCTCTTAGTTCTCTATTCTGTTCCATACATCTATCTCTCTGTTTTTGTGCCAGGACCATGCTGTTTCGATCACTATTGATTTATAGTATAGTCTGAGGTCTGGTAGCATAATTCCTCCTGCTTTGTTTTTATTTCTGAGTAATGTCTTGGCTACTCGAGGTTTTTACTGATTCCATATAAAATGCAGTATTATTTTTTTGAGATCTTTAAGGTATGACAGTGGAACTTTAATAGGGATTGCATTAAAATTGAATATTGCTTTGGGTAGTATGGACAGTTTAACAATGTTGATTCTTCCCAACCATGAGCACAGCATTTGTTAACATCTTCAGCTATTTCTTTTCTTAGAGTTTCATAGTTCTCTTTATAGAGATCTTTCACGTCTTTTGTTAGGTAAACTCCCAAATATTTCATCTTCTTTGGCACTACTGTGAATGGAATAGAGTCCTTGACTGTTTTTTTCAGCTTGGCTATTGATGGTATATATAAAGACTACAGATTTATGAATGTTGATTTTGTAACCTGAGACATTGCTGTATTCCTTCATCACTTCTAAGAGTTTTGTATTAGAATCCCTGGTGTTTTCCAGGTATACAATCACATCATCTGTGAACAGTGAAAGTTTGATCTCTTCTGATCCTATATGGATACACTTGATCGCCTTTTCTTCCTTAATTGCAATAGCTGAAACTTCCATTACAATGTGAAAGAGCAGTGGAGACAATGGGCAACCTTGCCTGGTTCCTGATCTGAGTGGAAATGGTATCAATTTAACTCCATTCAATATGATATTGGCTGTGGGTTTGCTGTATATGGCCTCTATCAGTTTAAGAAATATCCCTTCTATACCCATTTGAGTGTTCCGATCATGAAGGGATGCTGGATATTATCAAAAGCTTTTTCTGCATCAATTGAGAGAATCATATGGTCATTTTTTTTAATTTGTTTATGTGCTGAATTATATTTATAGATTTATATATATTGAACCAGCCTTGAGACCCTGGGATAAAGCCCACTTGGTCATGGTGTATAATTTATTTGATGTGTTGCTGGATTCTGTTTGTTAGGATCTTGAATATTTTTGCATCAATATTCATTAGTGATATTGGTCTATTATTTTCTTTTCTTGTTGGATATTTTCCTGGTTTGGGGATCAAGATGATGTTTGCTTCATAGAATGTTTTGGGTAGTATTCCTTCTTTTTCTATATTTTGGAAAAGGTTGAGTAATATAGGTACTTGTTCCTCTTTAAAGGTTTGGTAGAATTCTGACATGAAGCCTTCTGGTCCCAGGCTTTTCTTTTTAGGGAGATTTTGTATAGTTGATGCTATTTCAGAACTTGATATAGGCCTATTCAACATTTCCACTTCACTCTGGCTAAGTCTTGGAAGGTGGCGTACTGCCAAGTATTAGTCAATTTCCTTTAGATTTTCACATTTCTGAGAATAAAGTTTCTTGTAATATCCATTAAGGATTTTTTGAATTTCTGGGGAGTCTGTTGTTATTTTGTCTTTACCATTTCTGATTAATGAAATTAGAGATTTTACTCTTTTTTTTTTTCCTGGTTAGGTTAGCCAAAGGCATACCTATTTTATTGACCTTTTCAAAAAACCAACTTTTTGATTTATTGATCTGTTGTATAATTCTTTTGTTTTCAATTTCATTTAATTCTGCTCTAATTTTTGTTATTTCTTTTCTTCTGCTGGGTTTGGGATTAGAATGTTCTTTTTTCCAGTTGCTTGAGATGTCCCATTAAGTTGTTAACTTCCTCTTTTTCCATTCTCTTTAGGAAGGCTTGCAGTACTATAAATTTCCTTCTTAGGACTGCCTTTACAGTATCCCAGAGGTTCTGATAATTCATGTCTTCATTATCATTTTGTTCCAAAAATTTGGTAATTTCCTTCTTAATCTTGTCTACGAGCCAGCTATCACTCAGCATAAGGTTATTTAGCTTCCATGCTTTTGTATGAGTATGCAGATTCCTCTTGTTACTGAGTTCAACTTTTATTCCATGATGGTCTGGAAGATGCAAGGAATAAGTTCTGTTCCTTTAAATTTGCTGAGGTTATACTTGTTACCTAAGATGTGATCTATTTTGGAGTATGTCCTGTGGGCTGATGAGAAGAATATGTATTCAGTTTTGTTAGGATGAAATGTTCTGTAGACATCTGTTAAATCCAAATGTTAAATGGTTAAGTTTAAATCTAAAATTTCTTTGCTTAGCTTCTTATTGGAGGATCTATCCAACACTGCCAAAGGAGTGTTAAAATCTCCAACTATTATGGAGCTGGAGGAAATCAAATTGCCTGTGTCTTTTAGAGTGTCTCTTATAAATTGAGGCACATTCTGGTTGGGTGCATAAATATTAATAATTGAAATCTCATCATATTGAGTATTACCCTTAACAAATATGAAGTGACCATCCTTATCTTTCCTTACTTTTGTTGGTTTAAAGCCTATTGTATCTGCGAATTAAATTGCAACACCTGCTTTTTTCTGATTTCCATTTACCTGAAATATAGATAATCATCCCTTCACCCTGAATCTATATTTGTCTTTTAAGGTAAGATGAGATTCTTGTACACAACAGATATCTGGCCTGAGTTTTTCTATCCAAGTTGGCCAACCTGGGCCTCTTTAAAGGACATTTTAAGCCATTCACATTAATTGAGAATATTAATAAGCCTGGTAGAATTTTGATTATCAAGTTTTTCAAAAGTCTAGTGAACATTTTTAATCCTCTCGCCACTGTGGAAGTTGGAAATTGATCAAAAGTTTCTGAGTGAGTTAACTTTTGTGGTGGAGGATTGCACTGGTTATAGAGGATAGATCTGAGAATATCCTGGAGAACTGGTTTAGTTGTGGCAAATTTCTTCAACATGTGAATGTCATTAAAGTACTTAATTTTTCCATCATAAATGAAACTCAGTTTAGCTGGATACAGGATTCTGGGTTGAAAGTTATTTTGTTTTAGGAGATTAAAAGCCAATGACCACCCTCTCCTATCTTGAAAGGTTTCAGCACAGAGATCTGCAATCATTCTAATATTCTTCCCTTTGTAGGTTATGGATTTCTTATCTATGACTGCTTTCAGTCTTCATATTAACTTTAGTGAAGTTAATTATGATGTGTCTGGGGGTTGTCTTATTTGGGTTGAGTTGTGCTGGGGTTCTGAAACTGCTATCTGAATTTCAGAATTTCTTGGCATATCTGGAAAGTTCTCTTTCATAATCTCATGAAAAAGGTGAGAAGCTGTGCTGTGCAAAGCAACTTCGTCACCTTCAGGAATTCCTATAAGGCGAATATTAGTTTTCTTCAAACTATTCCAGAGTTCTCCAAGAGAATGATCCATTTTTGCTCTCCATTTATCTTCCTCTTTGAGTGCTTGGGAGCGTTCAAAATCTTTGTCTTCAATGTCAGAAATCCTTTCTTCTGCTTGCTCCATTCTGTTACTGATGGATTCTACTGTATTTCTCAGATCTTGGAGGGCTGCAAATTCTTGTCTCAGTGTGTCAAAATCTTTGGTGATTTTGTCTTTGAATTCATTGACTCCTTGAGACAACTTTTGAATTGCTCCTTGAATTTCTAATTCCAAGTTACCTCCATTCTATTAATCTTATTTGCAATCCGAACTCTGAATTCAATTTCTGACATCTCAGCCATTTGTTTATGAATAGGATCTTCAATTATGTCTGCCATATCATTCCTTTGGGGAGTTGATCTACCCTGGTTATTCATGTTACTAGAGTTTTTCTGCTGATTCCGCCCCATGATTATTTTACACCATTTGGCTAGATGAGCAGATAAAATGAAGTTGGGTGGGGTGGCTCCTGGAGTAGTGATTAATTAGCCCTTTACCCAAGAGGTGTCACTGGTGCCTGTGCCTTTTCCCCTAGAGATTTGCAAAGGACTCATACAGTGCTATGGTCTGAGACACTGGGGCCTTACTTGATGTGGTGGGGCTAAGTGGCTCTATCTTGTTTTCAGCTGGTCTCTGTCCTACTCTAGTGAATTAGTAACTCTGGGTTGAAGTCTCAGCTGTGGAGAAATACTAGCAATTAAGTCACCTTGCCCTCACAGGTAACAACAGGAAAAGGAAAATCAAACCTTGCCACAACCACACCCCCACGGTACCACTTTGGATAGTCCTCAGGTGATTAGTCCAGTCCAAGACATCCAAATAAATTGTCCCAGACAGCACCCAGTCTCAAGCAAGGGAGTTCAAAAGGTCTCTGGCAACTAGATAGCAGGGGTCTGCTGGCAGCTTGAGTATGACTCGTTTTGGTGTTCTGTGGAGTCAGAAGGATCCCCCAGCAAATGAATTAGTCTGGGAAGGTTGATGTCTCCTTCTTCACCTTTCACCTCTGTCACACCCAGTCACTGGTAACCCCACAGGGCTATGACCCAGTTCCCTCCAATGAGCAGATGCTCCCGGGGTTTGAGCCTGCCTAGGTCACAGAGAGATCTTATGTCTCCTCGGCCAGGCCTCCGCACTCTGCCACCATCCGGCAGGGTAAGGTGAGGTCTGACAACCTTGGGTGATTAATGGCAGCTAGGTCAGTACACTCAGTTCCAGACCCACCCCTGACAGATGTTGCCGACACATATTTGCACAGAATTTGTGATTCTGTCCTGGCTATGTTCCCCAGCAGACCAGGTGCTGTTTGAGTTCACAGAAACTGTGACTCAGCCCTGGTCTGTGCCAGAGCTGGTGTTTCTGTTTCCCCTAGAGTCTGTGTTGGGGCAGGTGTCTTTAGAGCTCACACTTGGCTCAGAGTTTCAGCCTCGGCCTGTCTGCCTTTGTCTCAGCTATGACCCCCTGAGGGCCAGTGTTTCTCAGGCTCACTAAAGCAGTCCTCTGGCTTGGCTCAGCCCAGCCCAGCCCAGCCCTGGGAGTATGCCTTCTCTGTGCGTGCATCTTCAATTCTCTGTCCTGCTGCACTCTGCCCAGGCAGGTACTGCCTCAGGCATAACCTTTGCTCATGGGGTCTGTGTTACTGTCCCAGATCTATTCCGCTAGTGTCTGCCACCAGAGAAGATGCTCGACTTTCCCTGGTTGCCCAGAGTGACAGGGAGTGTCCTTCCAAAATATCCCCAGGGGTGTGAGCCCTATTGTTCCCGCTGCTGCTGCTGTGTGCCAGGGGGCAACATCTCTTCCTTTCCCATATGGTTCCTTCAGTCCACCATTTTCTTCTTACCCCTGTGCCATAGAATCACCACAGACTTGCAACAGCCCATGCTCTGTCCACACCTCTCAAGAAAATGCCCAAGAATCTGGACACCATGGGGGACAGGCTTCCAGACCTCAGGGTGAGAGTGGAGGGGAGTGCTGGGAGTTCAGAATTGCAGGTAGAGAATATATAGAATATATACAGTTTTATACAGTTTTATGCCTGGCAGGAGAGTGCCATGGCACCCTAGTAGGGGAAGGAGGTCTGTTTTTTAGAGGGTCTCTCCCATGGAATAAAATGGGAGGACATTTGAACTCTGCTTGCTTGTTTGTAGAAAGTATACTGTGAGCCATTCTCATGGGGGAAGGGACTTGTCAATGGATTTTGTACCTTTTGTTTGTATCGCAGGCTCCCAAGGTAGGAGTTGATGTGCGTTCATCAACCTTCTCTCTTGGCTTAGTTCCAAACCATCAGCTTATTTGCTAAACTTCTGTCCTTTAACTCTCCTTCTGAATGGGAGCCTCTGTGGAAAGCTGGCTCTAGTCAGCCATCTTGCCTCTGCCCCTCCCCATCCCCGTTTTTTTTTTTTTTAATTTTTCTTTCAATTGTCTTAGTTCGAAGTTTTTTTTTTTCTTTTTAATTAATTAATTTATTTGTTTTTGAGACCGTCTTACTTTGTGGCCCTCAGTAGAGTGCTGTGGTGTCATAGCTCACAGCAACCTCCAACTCTTAGGCTTAAACAATTCTCTTGCCTTAGCCTCCCAAGTAGCTGGGACTACAGGCACCTGCCACAACGCCCAGTTTTTTTTGGTAGAGATGGGGTTTCACTCTGGCTCTAGCTCAGGCTGGTCTTGAACCTCTGAGCTCAGGGCAATCCACCTACCTTGGTCTCCCAGAGTGTTAGGACTATAGGCCTCCTCTTATGGTTTTTAAAAGATACCTGGCCTCCTCTTATAGTTTTTAAAAGAAATTGACCCAAGGCTCAAGCTTCTTGCATTTTCCTGTTTCTGCAACTGCTCGGTCTCATTTGAGGCTCCTGCTTTTTGTCTCCAAATCTAGGTGTGAGGGTTCACAACAACACAATTCTGATGCCAGTAGGATGGATTGGTCAGAAGTTGTGAGTGACACAATGGCTATCAGGTCCTAAGGGAGGGTAGCAATAGGCAGGGGTACTCCAGAAACCATTTATCCACCTGTGTCTACTTTTGGCCACTTTGTTGTTTGCTTGTATGCACATATTAATTAAGAGAAAAGGTCCTGCTGTCGCCTAGGCTGGAGTGCAGTGGCACGATCATATCTCACTGTGGATTCTTGGGTAGCTGAGACTGCAGGTGTGCACTTGCACACCAGGCTCTTTTTTTGTTTGTATATTTGTTTTTGAGAGATAGAGTTGTTAGGTAGGGAGGAAGGCAAAGAGATGGCAAGGCAGAGAAAGTGGCTAAGGGTGGAAAGCAGGACCCCATCAGAATGCAGAAAAGAAACCACAATACCAGACATCTGTGGCTGGAGACTTTTCTCTGGTTGGAGCATGCAGTGAGGATCTTCTAGTGACTGTAACTGATCTGAGGCTGATTACCATCTAATTAATAGTATAGTTTTGACTCACAGTGTTTTTTTGTGAAGAATTCTGGGAAGACTCATATATAGAAAGAAAACAGTTACAGAACCCTGACCTGCTATGTAACCTTTTATTTTACACCAGCCTGTCAGTCACCCAAAGGTAGGGAAGCAGCAACCAATCCTACCCAGGAAAGAGGTGGAACAAACTAGTAAACTTATAAAAGATGGTGCATACTTTGGCATCGTCTCCATTTGTGGAGAATGACACATCTTTCCCTGTGAGGCCTTAGCCTCAATAAATGCTGCTTTGCAGTAAATGCTTTGCAATAAATGCTGCATGTGTGAGATTGTTTTGCCATCAGCTCAAATCAGTACCAGTACTCATTCCTGACACTGGGAACTGAGAACTAGGAAACAGCAAGACAGACCTCAGAGGGCCTCTCTCTGTTGTCCTGGCTGGTCTGAAACTCCTAGGCTCAAGCAATCCTCCTGCCTTGGCCTTACAACATGCTGGGATTTTAAGACATGAGACCCTGTGCTTTTGACCACTTTGGAGAAGAAACTTCTGAGTAGACCATTATTGGTGTTAGTCTTCCTCATTCTTACTAACAGATGTTAGATGTTTGATCTTAGAAGGGAAAGAAGAGAGAGGGATATTTGTCAGAATTGTCACTGTGCTTGTGTTATTCTGTTTGTTCTTTTGATCCTCATCACAGTCTGGCTCGTGTAAGTAATAAATTTCCTGCAGAAGTCTTCTCATACCTCCCTGGAATTCTATTTGTTCAATTCTTTTTCTTTTGAGACACGGGTTTATTTTGTCACCCTAAGTAGAATGCTATGGCTTCACAGGTCACAGCTACTTCAAACTCTTGGGCTCAAGTGCTCCTTTTGCCTCAGCCTCCCAAGTAACTGGAATTATAGGCACTTGCCACAGTGCCTGGCTATTTTTAGAGATGGGGTCTTGCTCTTGCTCTGGCTGGTCTTGAACTCTTGAACTGAAGCAGTTCACCTGCCTCGGCCTCCCAGAGTGTTAGGATTATTGGCGTGAGCCACCAGACCTGCCCTCTGCTCAATTCTTTTTATGAACAAGTAGAACACCCTGAAAACCCTGACTTCACCATTATATGGAGTATATCCACATAATAGAAACTTTGTACACCCTTAATATTTTGGAAAAAATTTTACAGGTCACTTTTGAATGTATGATTTGTAAAATCATTGAATGTGCCTGGTACTTTAAAACCTTGTTTTAAACTATTTCCTTTATATTCACAAGGTAACATTGTTTCCCAAACATATATAAAATTAAACCACTTATAATTACATTATTTATATTAGATGAAATAGCTATGTGTCTTTTAAAATATATTTATGCCCTTTATAGCAATAACAAACACTTATTCTGAAATTAGAGTGTGCAGTGGCTCAGGCCTATAATCCCCGCACTCTGGGTGGCCAAGGGTAGGTGGATCATCTGAGCTTAGCAGTTTGAGACCAGCCTGAGAAAAAGCCAGACCTTGTCTCTAAAAATAGCCAGCGTTACGGTGGACACCTGTAGTTGCAGGTACTCAGGAGGCTGAGGCAAGAGGATCACTTGAGCCTAAGAGTTTGAGGGTGCTGTGAGCTATGTCGACTATACCAGGGCGACAAAGTGAAACTCTGTCTCAAGAAAGGAAAGAGAAGGGAAGGTGATGGGAGAGAACAGGAGGGAAAGGAAAGAAAAAAGAAAGAAAGGTTGGAAACACAAATAGGGGAGCAAACCAACAGGATCAACAGAAATCCCCTCTGGGCTACTAAGGGTCCTTACTTCAGAGCTTAAAGTCATTTATTTAACAGTGGATAGACTAATACACAGAAGCTAATATAACACTTGCAAAAGGCTCCTGGGTCTTAGTTCTTTGACCAAATATTTGCATTCTGTGTCTTGAATAAAAAGTTTTAATTTCTAGTGTTAATAGTTTAGTCACTGATGACTTCTTTAACTTGGTCTCTTTCTTTAAAACGTATGACACAGGCAGGCTAAGTTTTCAGGAAAAGTGTTTAACCTTATAAAGATCTACACACAGATGCAACGGTCTTATGTGAGGAGAGGCATAATAAAGTTGGTTGTGTTAAAGTAAAATCAATACCTACAGAAGAGAAAATTAGAAAGGAACTGTTGATTTTCCTTCCCTCTCTCTTTTTTTCTTGTCACTAGTCTGGGGAAGTTTGGACCTCTAGGAATTGTTACATTATAAAAGTCTCCAGGTTTCCATTCTAATGGGTTCCAGCTTTTCCTGCTCTGGGGATAAAACTAGCAGACTTAGTAAATCCTTATTTATTTGTCCCAAAGGCCGGGCTGTCCTCTTTCTTCTCTGGTGCTGGTTTCTATTCATTCACCACCTCTTCTCACGTTCCTTTGCTGCCCATCATTAATCTTTCAAGCTACAGCTGGGTAGGTTTAGAACAAAACCATCAGAGGAACTAAAAAATGAAATATTTACCTGCACCAATGGGGAAAAAGGGCCCATCAACCTTATCCCTTTCAGTGTAATCATACTTTTATTCTACTCACTTTTTAGATAGAAAACCAGATATATGTATATATATACACACACACATACTTATTCACTCTGTGTTTTTATATATATTATTATTCTTTTTACTATCTAACCTCATTTGTAATGAGGTGTAATATATAGAGCTCAGTTAGTTACCATGGAGACACTGGTCCTGTTTCTTATCACAGAGCCACACTATCGTCTGGTGTCAGCCAAGGAGGGATGACAAAGGCCTCCCCAAGAGCCTAGCTCTGCAATTACTGAGCAATCAAGCGCCTCTTTTAATAGAGCACATCCAGGTATACAGGGCTCCTCACTCAGCACCATCTTCTCTTCTTCCTTTTTAAACCTATACATAGCAGGATGCAGTTACCGAGTATCCTTCTCTGTTGGGCAGCCTTTTTATTTAGGATTTCAATGACTTTCTTTAGTTTATGTGACAGAACGCACTAGGTATCACCCTCTTTGTTTTTAAAACTCTCATATTTTTTTTAAGCAATTATTATTTTCTCCTAAGGATACACAGTGATCTTCCTTTAATGTGTCAATCTGTTCTGATGGTTTGTCATTAACTGATGAAGTGAAGGAATGGATCCATGTAAATCATAATCTCTAAATTTCCTTAGTCCTGAATGTCCCTAATTTCTCTACTAAATTGATAAAGTTATCAGCAAAAAATAAAAACCTGAATGTTCAGCATTCATTCTTTGTCTTCTGATAATGATGTGAAACATTAAATGAATCACATGTATAGAAGAAACAAAAAGCCCAATTTTTTTTAAAGATTTTTTTTTAATTTTATTTGGGGGTTGGCTTGACTATTCTACAAATTTACCTTGGATACTCATACCCAGACATTGTAAAGTCCCTTGGAAACTTGGAGTGAAACATGGTATGAACAAGTCACTGAGGCATTCAAATTAGCCTGAAACTTTTGCTGTAGATATAGACAGGCTTCCAAAAGTAACAACTGTATAAGCGTTGACCTGTGTCATGCTTATAATGTTACAAAATACACGGCTGTCCACTCATTTGTCTTTGATTTAGCGCAAGCGCAAAAGTTACAGAACTTTGCTACCATGCCCTTATTCCCAAGAAGAAGGAATCAGGAATTCCCTGAAGAAAGAATTCAGATGTTTAAAAAGCATCGATTATGGTTGGGGTGAGGAGAGATATCTGCTAAAAATGTATGTAACATGGTCACTGCTCTGAGTAAACTTAAACTTTAATTGGGGGAAATAAGCCTTTAAACTAATGTACCAAGCTCAGTATCATGAATTAGACAGTAAAGTATCATGAATTACACAACACTGGGGGGGGAGGGAGTCCGTCAAGCCCTGAATTAATGAGATTTAATGGAAGAAGTGAGATTTGAGATTAGTCTTGAAGAAAGGAAAGGCAAGGTAAGGAAAATAGCAGAAACTTAAATGTATTATAGCAGTGGGGATGGTCATGGTTGTCTCAGAGGATTACAGTATGTTAGCATTCCTGAAGCAAGAAAACTTGAGTTTCAAGAAAACTTCTAGAATCAGTTCAGGTGAAGTCCTTCATTATCTTTACTAGGAAGGAAGGACTGGGGGTAGGGGAGGAGGAAGAAAGAAAGAAAGAAGGAAAAGTAGAAAAGAAAGTAGGGGAGAGAGAGAGAAAGTCACGAGAGAGGTAGAAAGAATAATTAGATTCAAAATGACACGATAAAGGAAAAAAAACGAGAGGTTGCTTTTCTGTAAGTGGAGAACTAAGTGGTTTTTGCAGTCAGATTGTGAACACATTCTGTGCTCTATGAGTCTTATATACCGAAAAATGTTATTAATTAGATAAAAATGAATGACTGGAGATTGGCCAGATGCAGCTCAGATCATGAGCTATACACGCGGGCATTTCCTCCAGTGCTGTGGAATCCTTGATATAGCTACACAGTACATATAGGCTTTGTCAGGAGCATGACCGGAACCTGAGTTAATGGTAGGTTTTTAACAGACCACTGACTCCTGGCATTTTTGTTACCAAAAAGATGATCTCATAAATACAAGTGTCTTGGAGCTGAACATTGGAGAAAAGGATATTTGATCAGTGGTCTGAACTGAAGGGAAAGCCAGTGTAAAAGTTTACTGGGAGTCCACGAACGAGTTTGCAGAAAAGGTTTACTGGGAGGTGATTGAAAAGAATGAAGATCTTTATGATAACATAACAGTGTTTCATAAACATCTATTCTGTGAGTTAGCACTGAGCTAAACACTTCTTGTTCCTGATTGCATGTAATCCTACAAGATAAATAGTAGTCACCTCTATAGATTATAGAAGAAGAAAACGAGGCTCAATGAGGTTAACTGCTCACAATGATCCAAATCTATTACAAAAAAGGCAGCATTTACTTCAAAATACCTAATTACTATAATATCTATTTCTTTAGCATTAAAAAATTTTTCTTTGAAAACATTATGATGGAAAGGCATATAAGGGGCCAATGTGTTGGCTCACACCTGTAATCTTAGCACTCTGGGAGGCCAAGGTGGGTGGATCGCCTGAGCTCATAAGTTCGAGACCAGGCTAAGCAAGAGCGAGACCCTGTCTCTAAAAAATAGCTGGGTGTTGTGGCGGGCACCTGTAGTCCCAGCTACTTGGGAGGCTGAGACGAGAGAATCGCTTGAGTCCAAGAGTTTGAGGGTGCTGTGAGCTCTGATGCTCTAGCACTCTACTGAGGGAGACAAAATGAGACTCTGTCTCAAAAAAAAAAAAAAGAATATAAGAAATAATATGTATTTCCTTTGTAAATTTTGTCAAGAAAGGAAATAAAAATTGGAGAGGATATTTCTGCATAAGGAAGAATGGAAGCATGGTATTTATAGGGACATATTTCTTAGGACAGTAGAAGAAAGCAGTAAAAAAGTCAAGATAATTCTCTTCTTTAAAATGTTTCATCTTAAGTGGAGTGCAGTGGCTCATGCCTATAATCCTAGCACTTTGGAAGGATGAGACGGGTGGATCGCTTGAGATCAGGAGCTGTAGACCAGCCTGAGACAGAGCAAGACCCTATCTTTAAAAGTAGCCAGGTGTTGTGGAGGGCGCCTATAGTCCCAGCTACTCAGGAGAAGGAGGCAAGAGAATCGCTTGAACCCAAGAGTTTGAGGTTGCTGTGAGCTATGTCACTCTACCAAGGCTGACAAAGTGAGACTCATCTCAACAAACAAAGAAATAAAATGTTTCATCTTGCCTTTAAGGGACTAATGCAAAAGAAAAAAATCACAAGTAAACAAAATTTAGTATTTCTTATCTTTATTCATTTGCTATTTTGTGGCTGTAAGATTAGACCTGGTCCTTCTTGTCATTTCTTTTTTTTTTTTTTTTAAACACTTTATTGATATTATCTCATACAATCCTCAGACAACCGTGTTGGAAGGAATTTCTCTCCCCACTTATAAAGAGAAGCAGAGAGATACTTTCTCTTTTTTTTTTTCCCTTTGGCAGTTTTTTGGCCAGGGCTGGGTTTGAACCCACCACCTCCGGCATATGGGGCCGGTGCCCAACCCTTTTGAGCCACAGGTGCCGGCCCCTTCTTGTCATTTCTTAAATATACCAAGCTTATTCCTATCACCTGGAATTTACAGCTGACTTCTTCTCAACACTCATGTCTCAGTTCAGATTTCAGTTCCACAGATTGTCATGGCCAAGCTATGTTTCTCAGTCTCACCTGTCCTCCCCCTTTCCCACACCCCACCTAAAAATTCTGTTGTCTCTCTTTACTGTACTTAATCACTATCTGAAGCTCTTTCTTTTTTATGTTTTATTTTATATTTTATTTATGTATTATGTACAAAATGTTATTCATATGAATACAAAGTTTGACTCATTACTTTCCAGGACTTAAAATAGTTGGTGCATATTAAGCATTTATTAAATATTTACTGAATGAATGAATGACGACTATACCAGCCAATGGGAATAATGCAAACTTTAAACAGACACCTTTAGGAAAGCTTCACAATTTAGAAGTGCTTACATATAATAGCCAACGTCTCCCTGGCAGCTAATCTGTATATCAACTGGTTATATCAAAACACCTACAAACCAGAATTCTTTTTGCTATTAAAAGCCTTATTTGCATGAAGGCCCTCAGCTCAAATGAAATTCTGGGCATATTTGTATACCCAGTTGCTGTTTAAACTCCTTTCAAAGCATTGGTAAGAAGGACTTTCAGAAGAACATAGAGAAAAAACAAAAGTTATATCAGTGAGTTCTGAAGTCATTTCCAACAAACAATAAAGTTCCTGCTTTCATTTGCCAGAAATGTCCCTGTGAACACTGTTTTTTTTTTAGTTATGCTTTTCTGACGAGTACAACTTATACTAGTCCAAATAGCTAGAAAAGAACACCACAATTTAACAAATGGAAAAGAGGTGGTCAAAACAGGTAACTTTTTAAATTTAAAATACAAAATTAGTTTGGAATTTTCTGGGTATCTAAAGAGAAAATGACATTCAGGATTGAGAATTCAATCTCACATTCTTTATGTTGATATATTTTCTTTCCTAATATATCCAAGAATTAGGATAAATTCTTCATGAATTTTATCCCATTCCAGTTTCACTGGTGTGGTGTCACACTGAAAAATTAGCCCCTTGTCTCCTACTGACCTTGGCAAGAATCAACATGTTTGAATTGGTACAAGGTACATGTAGCAAACTGTTCTCTAAGATGAGAAGTAATTACATTTTAAAAACACTGGGAGGCCAGGCACAATGGCTCATGCCTGTAATCCTAGCACTCCAGGAGGCCAAGGTAGGTGAATCACTTGAGCTCAGGAGTTCAAGACCAGCCGCAGCAAGAGCGAGACACTGTCTCTACTAAAATAGAAAAAATTAGTGGAGCTTTGTGGCAGGCACCTGTAGTCTCAGCTACTTGGGAAATTGAGACCTGAGGATTGCTTGAGCCCAAGAGATTGAGGTTGCTGTGAGCTGTGACGATGCCATAGAGTGACAGAATGAGACTATCTCGGAAAAAAAAAAAAACTAAATAAAAACACTGAATTATTGGCATCCCCACTGCCAAATGATTTTCTGTTAGTTTTCATTTGCAGAATGAGGCTCAAGTAATAAATGTCATTTATAAAACCCTATGTTGGCCTTAATGAAGAGATTCCCAAGTCCTTTCAATATCTCCAAGGGGAGTCTGGACATTTTTCATGTACTGATGACTGAAGGCTTTTCCTTATGAGACTTTTCAACAAGAGGCAGAGACCACAGTTGTCCTTCATTAATTTCCATTCAGATACTTGCTCTTACCTCATCAAGGAGTTCCATCTTATTTTTAGGACATTACATATTGTTTCAAACCTCCTTTCACTCTTAGAAGTGAAAACAGATGTAGTTCCTTGGACCTATTTGGTAGAAAACACAATCCCACTTCTGCTGTAGTCTCCAGGCACAAGAGTCCTTCCTAACTGGCTGCAAATTACTAATCATTCTCTTTTTGCAATGTTATTATTGTGTAAATGTATATCCCATTATATATTCATCAACTGATAATTTAGAAGATTTATGTCTATAAACAGCATGTTTATCTTAGAAACATTTTGAGCAATTTCACCTTAAAAATTTGTAATATGATTCATTTGACTGAAAAAGAGATGCTTTAATACAATTAGTTCAATGCATCATACAAATTCTTTTAGGAAAGGCTTCTGGCTTTTTATCACCATGCTAGAGCAGGTGCAAGGTGAAAAGAAAAAGCTGATCGGATTAGCACATATAGTAGTACTTAGTGTACTGCACATGGGTAAACAATATAGTAAGGAGACTCTTAATATACTCAATAATGGTATCAGGAAATTGCAATAGAATATAGTAGACGGTAGTGTAAGAATGCATCTCTGAAAAGCTATGCAAACCCTTTGAGATTACCCAAAAGTAAAAGAAATCCCCTCCATTGCTTTAGTAGCACCTAAAGTTAACAAATCCTGGTTTCTGCCCCCTCCTCTCCTTTTTTGCTTTTAACAAGCTGTTTTTTTTTTTTTTTTTTTATCAAATGTGAATTTAAAAACAAACAGTCACAGAAAAATAACAAGAGTGGTAACATCGAAGAGGTATAGAAGTCAGCAGGAAATGGTAAGTAAAATGAATAAAAGGCCAAATTCTGATATTTAACCTTCAAAAATATGTTCAATCTCCATTCTATAAGTATGTATTCAAAAAATTATCATAGGCTCGGTGCCTGTGGTTCAACGGGCTAAGGCGCCAGCCACGTACACCTGAGCTTGTGGGTTGGAATCCAGCCTGGGCCACCAAACAACAATGATGGCTGCAACCAAAAAATGGCCAGGCGTTGTGGCAGGCACCTGTAGTCCCAGCTACTTGGGAGGTGGAGGCAAGAGACTCGCTTGAGTCCAGGAATTGGAGGTTGCTGTGAGCTGTGATGCCACAGCACTCTATCCAGGGTGACAGCTTAAGGCTCTGTCTCAAAAAAAAATTATCATAATAAATTAATAATTTTTCAACTTAAAACTGTTTCATTAAGATAGTATATGCAATATTACTGATGAGTAAATAAGTACACTGACATTTATACAACCAAGTGAATATTCTCCTTTACATTAGTACCTGGGGAAATTATACGTCTATTTCACTTACAAATGTACTATACATTTTTAATCTTTTTTGCAAATTGTTTTTTTTTTTTTTTTTGGAGGTTGTCATTAGTATTAGTTTTAAAAGTCACAGAACAAAATTTGTTTCAGTACTTTTTAAATATCTTTTTTTAAACCAAAAATTCCCCACTTTGGTCACTAGACTTATTTCCAAATGGCTTTATTATTTTTTCTTAAAGAAATGGGGTCTTACTCTGCTGCCCAGGTTGGAGTGCAGTGGTGTAATTATAGCTCACTGAAATCTCAAACTCCTGGGCTCTAGCAATATCCCTGCCTCAGCCTTCTGAGTAGTTAGGACTACAGGTATGTTCCACCATACCTGGCTAATTATTGTAGACAAGGGGGGAGGGTCTTGCTTTGTTGTTCAGGCTGGTCTGGAATTCCTAGCCATAAGTGATCTTACCACCTCGGCCTCCCAAAGTGCTGGGATTATAGGCATGAGTTTACTGCTCCCAGCACCAAATAACTTGATTGTTTCAAAAACAGAAACCCTCAGTTCAAACACATGAAAGGTTGTATGCGCACGTCCTGGGGTCCTTGGAGTATCCCTTGTGTCCATGGTCTCCTTTAATTCCCAAAGCTAATGCCCTCATCCACGCTGGCATTTCCCCTTCCCAAAATCTCTTTTAACTGGTGTCTCTCTGATGATCAGTTGTCCACAGTCCTGCCAGGATCACACTCTCAGGGTAAGCCTCTAACTTTTCACTGTTCTGCTCACAAACTTTCAGAGACGTCCAGTACAATAGGAAAGATTTTCCACTCTCTTACCTTCTAACACATATGGTGCTATGTGCCAGGCATTGCTTTGGATGCATTACATATTCCTCATGTCAACCCTATGAGGTATATACAAATATTATTCCCATTTTAGAGAGGAAACTAAGACATGGACTTCAAGGATGCAATTATGTTTCAGCACTGAGATTAGTAAAGGGACTCTGGCTCCAGAGTTCTATCTCCATCTTTCTGTTCCTGCCTCATCTAGTATTCACCATTCTCCAACTAAACCATGTGATTTTCTGTTTTGCGGTCTTTGCTTACAATTTTCTCTTTGCCACTCCCTTCTCCCATGTTTTCCTACCTGTATCTATATCCATCAAGATCCATCTGTAATGCTACCTCTCTTCCATGATAATACCACAATAAATGTTGTATTTCATATTAATTTGCATGTATATTGCTAAATTGTAACACAAGAATGCAACCATGACTTATTTCTCACTGTTCTCTTTTAGCACTTAGCTGTTGTTACTGACACAGGTAGATTGGGGGGCAATTGCTACAAATGGAAGTGAATAAACTGCTAATGGGTGAAATCATGATTTTAAAAGTACATACTGTAGACATGCAATAAATGTTAATAGATTTGAAATGATAACCATATTAAAAACATTGTACCACACACAGGCTCTGTAGGCAATTCTAGAGCTGTTTTGGAATAAACATATATTGCATTCCAAAACAATCATTTTGAAAATGACAACAGATTTTTATGGATCCAGCTATTATTTATTGAATACCTACTATGTGCCAAGCATAAAAGATATGAAAATACAAAAATAAAAGTTCTAGAATGTTTAACCAGATCCGTCTAGGCCCCTCATACTTTTTATTTTTCTTTTGAGACAGAGTTTCACTTTGTTGCCCTCAGTAGAGTTCTATGACATCATAGCTCATAGCAACCTCAAACTCTTGGGCTCAAATGATCCTTCTACCTCAGCCTCCCAAGTAGCTGGACCACAGGTGCCCACCACAACTTTAGAGACAGGGCTTGCTATTTTTAGAGACAGGGTCTTGCTCTTGCTCAGGCTGGTCTCGAACTCCTGAGCTCAAGCAATCCACCTATTTTGGCCTCCTAGATTGCTAAGATTACAGGCATAAATCACTGTGCCTGGCCAGCCCCTCATACTTAATAAGGGAAGGAAAATATATTAGGAATTCTCCTGTGGTGTAGATGCCTCTCAAAAATATACCAATGAGGTTTAGGTCTCCTTTCAGTGGCGATAACAAGGAGGAACCTAAAGAAAAAGTCTGAAAAACAATGGGAAATAATGCATACAACCCCAGGGGAAGAAAAGTCTCATATTTTATATATGTAACATGTAATAGCTACTATCTAGTGGAATTTGTGGAAATTTAAGACTGCTGAGCAAAGATGCCATACTACTTCAAAATATAAACAAAGACAATAGCCTTGCCTGCCATCAAAAATGCAACTTTAAAAGGAAATTAAAAAACAAAAAATGGAAAAAAATGCAGCTCCAATATATCTATTAAGGGGTATGTCTCAAGCTGTGCAATTTAGCTCTCCATATGATAACCCAAAAGAGAAGCATTTTTAAGAAATGCAGATTTTTCTTTATTTTCACAGATGTCTGCTTCTATTTTGAGCCACTCCTTTTCTTCTGCCAATGAAAGAAACCCAATCAAAATGTTCCTGTTCCTTCAGTTTTTGTTTATTTAATTAACATGATTTTCTACATGATTGATTATAAAGGCCATAATTATATTATCAAATCCCTGTCAAAGTAACAACTTAATGTAAAATGTTAACACTTGACAGTGTTTAAATCCAAAACAATATAAAAACCTCTGTGTGTGAATAAGGTGAATTTATTCAGAGTATTTACTTCCTCTGGAATGTAAAAGAAAGTTTTAGCTCCCTTTATTATATATACTATTGTAAAAAGAAACAGTTTTTAAGCCCTTGTAAATAGTTGATGGTTGAGCCAAACTAAGATATTTTTCAGATGAATTTATAAAGGGAACCACCCATTATGAAACTAGGATAGATAATATGATAATGAATAAGATAACACCAGCAAGGTACTTACAAGCAGGTAATATTTAAAATATTTGAGGACAGTGCAATCAAATAATTGTGTAGCTAGAAAAGATTAGAATATTCTCTTTCCTTTGGCTAGCAACACATGTCCACACTCATTCTAGATTAAGTAAGAATATTCTTTGTTTTCATCCTCTCAGAGTTGGAGGTTCTATCATCCTCTTTAGTCATTCATGCTGTGGTCATGCTCCATCCAAGTCTATTTTCTTCTGTCCTAAAAACTGAGAACTAGCAACCACCCTTTCTGTAGCAAGAGCCTTTCTGTACTCAAAGATAATGTTTAATCACTCATCAGCCTTACTATCTCCAGAATAAAAACAAAGTGAAGAGGGTTTTTTTTGTTTCTTTCTTTTCAGGATAAGCTTTAATAATGACCACACATAATATTCAAAATCCTTATAAGTGAATGTGGGGAGAAGAAAGGAATACTCAAGAATAAAGGTATAGCAGGCTAGATGGAATGGAAAAATAAAGGCTATAAAGAAAATAATAAAGAAAATAGATTCATGGAGGGCTCCACAAATAAGATTTGAGTGCATATTATATGCAAGGCACTGAACAGAGACCTTTACATAGTTGCCCTTATCGCCATCATATTAGCGTATGAATACTCACGGAATGTGTACTTTGTGATATACACTATTCCAAGTGCTTTTTATGCATGAATTCTCAGCATCTTCAAAACATCTGAATGGCAGGATTATAGTCATATATATATATGCGTGTGTATATATATATATGCACACACGTACATGCACACACACAGAGTTATCATGAACCTATATTTTGGTTCATATATTTCATGCTTCTATATATTTTGTACTTTCTATAAGGTACATATCATTATTTCTATCTGACAGATGAGGACGCTGAGGATCACAGACTAAATAACATGCTCATGATAACAATAACTGATAAGTGACAGAGCTGGGATTTAAACACAGAATTGTCTAATTCCAAAGTATTGTTTAACTACAGTTAAGTCCCTGCTTAACATCTTCAATAGGTTCTTAGAAATTGTGACTTTAAGTAAAACAATGTATAACAGGTCCTCAAATAATGAAATAATGTTGTTTCATTGTAACATTGATGAGAAATAAAAATTGTTTTGTTATATTTTGTTTCACTTAATGTCACAGTATTCAAGAACCTGTTGATGATGTTAAGTGAGGACCTACTGCATGTGTTTAACTGGATTGAGAGAAGAAAAGAGTAAGTAACACAGGGTGCGTATCACATGCCAGGCTCTGTTCAAAGTGTACATCTTAACATACTGAATCCTCACAACAACAGTATGAGAATGGGTACTAAGTGTCTTATTATTTCCATTTCACAAATGTGAAAACTGAGACACAGAAACTAATGAACCTAGAGTCATTCATCTGCTAATAAGGAAACTGGAACTCAAACCTAGGAAGTCTAGCTCCAGAAGTAATGTTCTTACCTAAACACTATTCTGACACTTGTAACTGAAATATATAACAGAAACAATTATTTGGAAAACTGAAAATGGTAAACATACATGGATACCAACACATAGCTAATTTTTATTGAGCACTTACTAAACTCTTCTGTGGACACTAGGATGTTCACCCTGCTTTCTCTTCGGGAATAAAGGACTTATTTCTACATCTAATGAGAGTGGTAAAAGAAAACATAGTCATCAGTTGTCAGCTCTCAGCTGAAGAAAAAACCTTCCTGTGGGTTTGGCTGAGGTGTTTGTCGGAAATGTGCTATAGCTCAGCTTTAGCAGATATTGACAGCAAGCCCTAATACCCTGAATATTAATTTCCACCACAAAGTCTGCTTCCCTGGGAAATGAACCAGTGACAATGCTATACAAAATCTCATTTAACTCACAAGCTCCTATGAATTAGGTGCCATTATCCCATATACTCATTTTATAAATGAATATATTAGTGCTGAACTTGCCTAAGGTCACACAGCTGAAGCCAGAATTTGAACTGAGATTGTCTAATTCTATGTATGATATCCTAAGAGATATAGAACAGTGTTAAAAAATGGGTTGGGATGGGACGGGACGGGATGGGATTGGATGGGATGGGATAGGGAGGTTGAGGTACAACATAGAGCCATAGCTTTCTCATGAGTTATAATAGTATACAATCACAGATTTTATCCAATGCTGTAAATTTCCAGATGCTTTTATCCATCTTAATTTTATTACTTTATCCAGGACAGATAGATTCAAGACATAAATAAATCTCTTGATTCATACATAGGCTTAAATTACATAAAATCCACTTTTTAAAATTACTTTTCTTTCTTTCTTTCTTTTTTTTTTGTAGGTAAGGACAATTTCCCATATTTCCAATGGAGGAAATGGAAAAATTGCAGCTAAAAAAATCCCAATATTTAATTTACCCTCTCAGTATTTGTATGTCCTCAGTATACCTTTCATTTCACTTGAAATATAAAGTAAACCTAAAATATACCCAGACATAACAGGGCCTGGAAAACCCAGTTCAGAGAAAATGGGATGCAGTTAGCAAAGATTACATGCATCAGTGAACTGTACTAAATTGAACACTTTTAAATGCCAGAGATTTTCTCCATGAAACTGGGAGTTTGAAAGAAAAATCAATAATGTCGGGGAAAGGAAACCCATCTTCTCACATCTCTAATTAGACATAGCAGAATTTGGTGGATTTCCATATTACAACTGGATCAAACTTGTGAAATTGGTTTTGATCCTGGACTACTTTGGTACATCTTCCAGAAGAAGCTCCACTCCAGACAATCAAAGGCTTTTCAACCTTGAATGACCCTCCAGATCACTCTTTCTGTTTGCACCCAGTCTATATTATGTTCAGTGTCTGTACCGCAGCAAATCTCCCTGGAATTTCCCTGTGCAAGCTCCATTTATAAGAACAGGCAAAGGATCTTCAAAACTAGATGTCTTCAAGTTTAGCTTGAGCCTTCAAAATCTATATTAGTAAGTGAAACCAGGCATAAAGAGGCACAGTTCTTCTGGTCTTTTATTTTTTAAGAAATTAAATAAATATTGCCCATATTGTTTATATTAGGGCATGAATCCCTCTATAAAGTCATTGCCCAAGTCTAATAATGGAGTAGGTAAAGGGTTCCTGCATTTTTCTGAATAATCAATACCAAAGCAGCTGATGCAAATTTATTTGAACTCCGGGGAACATATCCTTTGAAGTTCTGGGCAAATTTTAAATATAGCATGCAAATCAATAAATGAACAAAAATATCTCTGTCAATGTGTTCATTTTTATTCAGAGAGGAGATACATCTTTAAATGTAATCTCTCTCATTCCCTCTATGAACCCTTTCCCCAATCATCTCTTTTACAAAAGAAAGTTGTGAGAATCAGCTCAATGTAAAACATTCTTTTTGGCCATAATTATAAGTGGTGCAGTGATACCTATCTGAACAGACCAACTCTCCAAGCCCTAAAGAGTCTTCCTCTTTCTAGCCTTTTGTTATGTTCTCCTATTTTTCTCTTTTCCCATCATTTCACACACAAGTTTTGGAGCCTGAGCTAACTGGGATGGTTTAAGGGCATTTTCAAAAGGACTAATTTGGTGGCGTGTCTTGTTTTGAATGGGATACATCCATGAGATTTAAAAAATATTTTTTCATTACTGCCTATTTTTACAGTCCACTAAGCAAAAATACAAAGCAATTTTTTTTTCTTACCCCCATTTTCCCTTTCTCCCTTCATTCTCTTTCTTCCCCTGTGGAGTTCAAATTAAAAAAAGGTGAAAATTGAAGCTGTTGTACACAAGGCGATTGCAACATGCATATTTGATTTTTATGATGGATCTAAATTGCTGAATAAGGCCACGGAACAAAGGGAGACTGCAGCTTCCTGCCCATCACATGCAGCCACTGAATACAGAACAAAAGCTTTGGCCATTAGGGGCTCAGCAGGGAGACACATTATATAAATGACTTTGTCTTCTCTGGCCCCTTCCCCCCACTGGGTGCACCGGACAGGGACGGAGTGTGTGTGTGTGTGTGTGTGTGTGTGTTATGATTTCTGAGGCCAACACATAAGAAATCCAGGGTGCAGCAATGGGAATAGAAATGAATGGCACATTATGGTTCAAAAGGGTTATGCTTTACTCACTAGTCCAGTGTGGCTCTCGGTGCTGCAGTCAGAGCACCACCTAAGACAACTACTCCCTTGAGAAATTTACACTGTTCTCAGAGTAACCTGTAGCTTTTCTTTTACTGTTTTGTTTCTTTCATGGGGAATGATGAAGCAGAAGGAAAAATATCTGGGAAAATATGAAGCTCTAGTATTCCAAGGTAATTGGAATTACTGCATAAAGAACAAATCAAAATACAGTGCACTGTGGCACTAGTTTCCTAGGAAAACACATTCTAACTCCTCCTTCCAGCCTCAAGGCTTTTCTTTTGGCAGGAAGAGAGAAGATATCAATAAAAATATCCTAAGATATCACAGAGCAGAGTCAACCTATTTTTAGGGGCCCCTTGTGGTGCTGACTTGAATAGGTGCTACTGTTTTACCTAGTGTGAAACACCAGCAATCCTGTACACACATTCTCAACAATCTTGGCATAGAATTTCTGTTCTATAGAAGGATTGTAGCAAGCTTCACAAAGGTTACTGGTAATATCACTGAAATGGGTAGGCACTAAGAATTTCTGCGGATTCTAGATTGAATCACAGAACGTACATATCAAAGGTGACACAGTAACTGGAAACAAGTCAGGACTGACATCCAGGTCACTGGGCACCTACCTCCACCACTATCACTACACATTTCATGTGGGGAAATAGCTCAACAGTAAGTTTCTAGTCCAGAAATTGTACTAAGATTTTCCAACAATCCTCCAATTCTTCAACATGGATGGAGAAAGCAGTCCTATTGTGGACCAGAGTAACTGAAGGCTTGTCTATCATGTGTGCAAAACAAGAACTGAGCATTCTTGGAAACAATAAGTCTTGAAAACAAACCCAACACAAGCATACATCCTGAGATCACCTAACAATAACTGAATCTTATAAAACCAGCTAAGGGAAATGCCACGAGACAACAACCTTTTATCACATACCATCATTACTCTGTCAAAATCAGCCATTCATTTGAAATAAGGTAAGTCTCATGACATATGAAAGCTAAGAGGTCATATGGGACAGTGGGTTGTCACTGTAGAGTAATTTAGTTCTGAGCCATGAGGTCACCAAAAGCCATCTTTCTACCCTGTTCTTTTGGGTCTCTCTTGAAGGTGATTAAATACACACACACACACATATATTTTATTGTTGGGGATTCATTGAGGGTACATAAAACCAGGTTACATTGATTGCTTTTGTTAGATAAGGACCCTCTCACATTGGTGTCCTGCCTCCAAAAGGTGTACCATGCCCCTTGACCCCCCAATCCCTCCCTCCTTCCTGTTACCTAGCTCTCCCCATCCCCTACCCCCACTGTGTACTAGGACCTTAATTGTCTTATTAGAATTGAGTACATAAGATTCTTATTTCTCTATTCTTGTGATGCTTTACTAAGAATAATGTGTTCCACATTCATCCAGGTTAATACAAAGGATGTAAAGTATCCATCTTTTTGTGGCTGTATAGTATTCCATGGTGTACATATACCACAGCTTGGGTTGGTGGGTATTTAGGCTATTTCCACATTTTGGTGATTGTAGATTGAGCTGCAATAAACAGTCTAGTTCAAGTGTCCTTGTGGTAAAAGGATTAAATACATTTTTCATCAGGTGGGAAAAGTTTAAGAAAGAGGTAAGTGGATAATAGGATGGATAAAGAAGCAGTTGGATGAATAAGTAGAAAAAAGACTGCTATATAGTATTCATTTATTAAATGAAGGGCCTACTACAATTCCATGTGCTATAGATTCTTTGTTAATAAAATAAATCCAGTCCTCTAAATATTAGGGCAGAGAAGATATAGTAAATAATTACACAAATACCTACATAGATTAACATATAACAAGAGAAAGTGCAGTGTTCCATGAGAATGTTAACTGGGAGGAACTACCTAATACTTTAATAAGGCTATAGCTAATACTGCTCTAGGCCTTACGCGATTCTAATTTAAATCCTTCAGAGGAACAGCCAAAGGCCACAAAGCTATCACTGGTTCTATCCAATATGGTACACTAGCTACATGTGGCTGTTTACATTTATGTTTAATTTAATTAAAATTAAATAAAATTAAAAAAATCAGTTCCTCAGGTATACTAGCTACCCTCCAAGTGTTCAATAACCACTATATTGTACATTGCGGTTACAGGCTATTAAATCAAAATTAAATAAAATTAAACATGTGGTTTCTCAGTAGCAGCAGCCATGTTGCAAGTACTCAATTTCAAGGGAGTAGTGGCTGTCATGGTGGACAGTGCAGACACAAGACATTCCATCAGTCAGTACTGCAAGACTGTCAGTGCTGCATACCATTTCCTCTCTAATCCCAATTTCTACTTGTTCAGGCTACTCTAGCTGGGCTGGAATCCTTTTTGCTCCTTTTCTTTTTCTGAGACAAAGTCTCATTCTGTCATCCCAGGGTAGAGTGCTGTAGCATCACAGCTCACAGCAACCTCAAAATTCTTGGGCTTGAGCAATCAATCCTCTTGCCTCAGCCTCCCCAGTAGCTGGCACTACAGGAGCAGGCCCCTATACCCAGCTAGTTATTCTATTTTCAGTAGAGACAGAGTCTTACTCTTGCTCAGGCTGATCTTCAACTCATGAGCTCACGCAATCCACCGGCCTTGGTCTCCCAGATGGCTAGGGTTACAGCCAGCCACCTGGCCCTTCTTGCTGCTCCTTGAGTATCCCAAATATGCTTCTACCCCAGGCCCTTTGCAGAATTTGGTGCCTATCTTTATCTTATGCCACCATCCCCACCTCTTTGTCTCTAGGCTGGCCCTGTTAGCTTTCTTTCTTCTCTCTCAATCCCCAGCTCCCTGTGTCCCGGGGCTTTGTTAATACTTTTCCCTGCCTAGAAGCCTTCTGCCTCCCTGGACAGCTCCTTCCCCTCTTCTTTACCTTTCCTTCAAATATCAGCCCACTTATTTCTTCATTAGGAAAGCGTTTTCTGATTAGGTCAAATCCCTCTGTTACAAAGTCACATTCCTTTCTCTCATAAGACTTATTACAGTGACAGGTTTACATTTATTTTGTCATTTTTTTATTCATATCACATTCTTCAAATCTACTGAAAGCTCCATGAGGGTAGGGACCATGTCTGTTTGTGATTACCACTGTATTCTCAAAAGGTGGCAGAATACATGAAACAAAGTAGGAGTTTAACAAACATTTGTGATGGAATTCTGCATGACTGCAGGCTAGGGAAAAAGTAGCCAATGGTGAGTTAAAAGATACATGTTATATTGCTTCTTCCATGCACATCAAGTATCTACATTTCAAAGTAAGATTATATACAATGAAACAAAAATGAATGATAGAGATTGTTATAATGTGGCAGGTGTTTTGTGTTTCTTTCAGGTTGATATCAAAGTACTGCTTCCTCAAAGAAAAACAGTTATCTGAGAATGATGGAATTATGTGTTATTTCTATCTTCATGCTTATCTGAATTTTCTATTCCTCCACAATCATGTGTTCATGTTGTAAGAATGGTATTTTTTTATTGCAACATCAAAAATCATCTGCTCCAGTGCAGCAGAAAACCAAGATACCTAGAAGGGACAGTGGTTAACAATAGGAGTCCTTTTTTCTCCCCTTTCAGACATACAAGAGTTAAATTCTTGGTTCTGCTTTTTACTAGAACTGTGACCTTGACCTCTACAAACCCCACCTGCCAAATGGAGACAATAATAGCATACATTACAAAGAGTGATCAGAAAGACTAAATGAGTAAGTGTTATGGCTAGCTGATACTCACTCTGATTTTTATGGATTAATTTGAAGGTAAAGTTTTAGTTTATAGATTCCAACTTTGACTTCTGATGCTGGTTTGCTACCCAAATTATACTTTCTTTGGAATGTGACTGGTCCACATACTCTAGCAATGGAGATTAGTTCTAAGGAATTAAATTTATTCACTTATTCAACAAATATTTTGGGGTGCTTTTTGTACATGAGGTATTGTGTCAGCAAAACAGATTTTAAACCACTTCTTTCTGCCTTAATAACCTAGATAATCCTTGGGTGAGCAGCTAAGATAAAAATTCAGTTACCAACTGTCACATAAATTATTTGTAGTGTATTGGTAATAAAATACTGTAATAAGTGATTTGTTAATGAAGGTGTTGTTTATAGATATGTGAAAAATACTTTTATAAAGATATTCTCTTAGCATTAATTATACTGTTGAAAATTTAAGTATAGTAATAGTAGGTCACAGTTACATCAATAATAATATAGCCATATAATGGATTATGGCAGAAATATATTTTCTGGTATGGAAAGATATTCATGACGTTGTTGGTAAATTCAAAAGGTTGTAAGCTTGTAGTTTAGTAAGAACCTAATTACATAAAAATTGTCTAAGGAAACAAACTGGAAGGATATCAAATTTTTTCTGTATCAGTGGTTCTGAATGTTAAATATTAAAAATTAAAAATATGCTAATACAGGGACAAAGTTAGCAATTCTTGTTTAATTGGTCTTATGAGGGGCCCAGGCATCAATATTTAAAGAAAACATCTTAGGTGGTTCCAATGTGCACCCAGATCCCTTTCTTAATGCCTGAATTTGGTTAGTTATGCCTTCCTTATCTCTCCTCTTCTTGAAGAGTCTTGTCTGGAAATAAGCATCAATTTTATCATTTCAAAGAACTATCTTTTGGCTTAGTTGATGATAATATATTGTATGTTAATGATTTTACCAATTTTTTTTTTTAAAACTATTTTCTTTCTTCTAGTTTTCTGGTTTAAATTTGTTCTTGTTTTCTCCCTTCCTCAAATCACTCAGATCACTGAGTTTTCCATTTTTCTCCTTTTATCTAAAGTCAAGACTTTCCTTCTAAGTATGCTCTTGCTATATAGCAAAGCAAATTGCTATACAAATTTTGATACAATAGTATTTTTATTGTAAGTCTTTTAAAATATTTCCTATTTTTGTATTGTGATTTTTTTAAGATATGGAATATTAATAGTATATTTTAAAATTACCATATATGTAGGGTTTAATAATGTTATCCTTTTCTACTCTAATTCCACAGTGATCTGAGAATATACTCTGTATGATTTCAATTCTTTAAAATTTGCTGATATTTTATGGCTGAAATATGTTTGTTATAGAATATCTGTGTGCTGCTAAAATTCCTATGTTGAAATCCAAACCTGCAATGTGATGGTATTAGGAGATGGTTCCTTTGCAAGGTAATTAAGTCATGAAGGTGGAACCCTCATAGATGACATTAGTGCCCTTATTAAAACAACCCCATGTTAGGATCAGTAAGAATATAGCAATCTGCAAGCTAGAAGAGGACCTTCACCAGAAAGCCACCATGAGGGCACCTTGACCTTGAAATTCTACCCTCCAGAACTGTGAGAAATAAATTTCTGCTCTTTATAAGTCACCCAGTCTATGACACTTTGTTATATTCATAGCAGCCTAAATAATAGACCAATTTGAAAATGTTGTGTGCACTTAAAACTAATGGGTATTATCTAGTTACATATAAGGTAAATAAATTGTTTACTAATTGCAGTGTTCAGATTTTCCCTCTATAAATTTGTCTGATCTAAAAGTTATTGAGAATGGTGTTATAATCTTCCACTGTGATTATGAATATCCACATTTCTCCTTCTTGTCTTTCAGGGTTTTGCTTTATATATTTTGAGGCTATGTTATTAAGTGCATACATATTCAGAATTATTTTAGTTTCCAGGTTAAATGTTTTATAAAAAGCCACACTTATCTCTAGTAACAATATTTTTTTAATGACAACTTTACATGATAATATAACTTTGCATATTTGTTTGGTCAAAGTTTTTTGTAGTTTGGTGCATTGTATTATTGGCTGCAGTTCTTCACCCCTTCCTGTATCTATGTCCTTTGTCACATGATTGCTGTTCCTTACACCACAGGCAGAGTGCCTCCCTGCCCTTTGATTTGGGATTCATTTTGTCTTGAGACATGAGTAGCTGTGTGTAAACAGAACCTTGAATTGTACTAGTTCCAGTAAACTTGTCCATGCTTTGCCATCACCATGACATTATGCCCTGACTTGGTGGTCTAAGAAAGAAAAGTACACCTGGACCCAAAATCCAGTTTGGAGACACGCTAAGCCTAGACTTGTTTTTAACAAGATGCGTGAGGATAAATAATTTATTTTTATTTAAATTTTAAACAAAAGCTAAAAGGTATAAAAGATGTTAACCTAGGATTAGGGTGGTCTAGTAACAAAAACCTAAAATAATATGACACTGGATTTGGGAACAAAAAGCAGGCAGTATAAAAATAGGAAGCTGAGGGGGTGAGGAGCCAAGATGGCGATCTGTAGCCAGCTTTCCACAGAGGTTCCTGTCCAGAAGGAGAGTTAAAAGACAGAAACTCAGCAAGAAAGCCAATGGTTTGGATCTTGGCCAAAAGAAAAGGTCGAAGAGCACACATCAACCCTGCTGAGGTGACCTGAGACCCCAAAGACACAAACAAAAAGGTACAGAGCACATCACCAAGCGGACGGGAGTCCCCTCCCCCATGAGAGAGGCTCGCAGTATACTCCATACCTCCATACAAACAAGCGACCAGAGTTCAGATGTCCTCCCACTCTACCCCACGGGAAAGACCCTCTAAAAACCAGACCTCCTTCCCTTATTAGGGTGCTGCAGCACTCTCCAGCCAGGCATAAAACTGTATATACTCTCTACCTGCAAGTTGGAATTCCTGGTGTTCCCCTCCACTCTCACCCCGAGGTCTGGGGGCCTGTTCCCCACAGGGTCCAGATTCTTGGAGACTTTCTTGAAGGGTGTGGACGGGTGCAGACTGTTGTTAAACTGTGCTGGTTTTCCGGCTTGAAGTGGTGAGAGGGGAGTGAGCCGAGAGACCTGGCTGGTGGGAAGGTCTCCTGAGGCAGGAGACGAGACCAGCTCTGGGAACAATAGCTGGAGAGCTGCACTCCTGGGGATGTTTTGAGGAGACACTCCCAGTCTTCTGGGCGGCCAGGGGAGGCAGGCAGCTTCTCCGGTGCCGGCAGAACAGCCGGCAACCAAGGCACATGAGGGATTTGCCTGAGGCAGTACTGGCTGGGACAGAGCGCAGGGAGGGGCTGCTTTGCTTAACCTGGCCCTCAGGGGATGAAAGCTGAGACAAAGGGCTGGAACTCACAAACTGAGTAAAACCCACTTGCAGCCCCAGACTGATCAGGGAAAATAGCCTTGACAGAAATAAATTCTAGGAACTTGTTCTGTTCCAGCAGCAACATCAGTTAGGGACAGGGCTGGAACTGAGTGAATCGCCCCAGCCCCTGTCAAGTACCCAGGTTGTCAGGCCTCACCTCCCCCTGCCAAACAGTGACAGGGAGGTCACAGACCTCACTGTGACCCAGGTAGATGCAAACCTCTGGAGCATCTGCTCATTGGAGGAAACTGGATCACAACTGTTACCACCGACTGGGTGTGACAGAGGGGCAAGGTTGGGAAGGAAGGAGGCATCAACCTTCCCAGACTAATTTACTTGCTGGGGGGGTGCCCTCCTGAGCTCACAGAGCATCGAAGTGAATTATATAAGAGCTTCCAGCGGATCCCTGCTATCTAGTTGCCAGAGACTTTTTTAACTCTTCCATTTGAGATCGGTGCTGGCTAGGACAATTGATTGAGACCTCTTCAGCTGGGCTAATCACCCAAGGACTTTCCAAAGTGGTACCCTGGGTGTGTGGTAGTGGGAAGGTTTGATTTGGCTTTTTCAATTGTTGCCTGTGGGGGGTGCGGCAACCTAACTCTGGTATTCCTTCACAGCTCAGATTTCAATCCAGAGTAACAGATTCTCTAGGGTAAGACAAAGACCAGCTGAAAATAAGACAGAGCCACT
>CAUYON010159337.1:0-29892 GCA_963573935.1 Arctocebus calabarensis | reverse complement strand
TTCATATAGTAAACGAGAAAATATCATGAATGGTATGTCAATCAGGTTGATAAAATATCTCAGATTGCATGTGAAGCCCCCACACTGTACCCCATGGTTGAACTAATGTACACAACTATGATTCAATAAAAAAAAAAAACAGACCCAAGAGAATCAATCCATAGCTTGCAAAGATTTATGCCTAGACTGGTAACTTGTTTTAAAAAGATAGCCTGGGATAATAAGATTCACTTCCAGGAAGTCTTTTAAAGGTACCATAAATAGAAGATGTACTGAAACAGAAGCTGAAAGAACGTATTGATAGTTGTCTTGGTGTAAAATGGGCTAGACCAGCTATTAAATAATGTATCAATCTTGTATATGGGGTGCAGTTAATATGAATGCCAGAGGAAACAAACTGGTATAGAAAAAGGAGAGTAGAGTTTACTTGCAATGAGGTGTATATTTGCCATGAAAGCAAGATCAAGTTCCTGCTCTTGTGGGAGAAGAGTTTCAGGTTTAATGTCATAAAGAATTATCCCCCACAGAGGTAGGAAATTAAACAACCTTATGCTGAATGCCAGATGGGTGCCGGAGAAAATAAAAAAAGGAAATCATTAATTTCCTTGAACATAAAAACAATTAAGATACCATGTACCAAAACCTGTGGGACACAGCAAAAGCATTCCTGAGAGGAAAATGTATCCCTTTAAAAGCCTACATTTGAAAAACGGAAAGAGAGTTCATCAACAAACTCAGAAGCCATCGTACGGAATTGGAAAAAGAAGAACAATCTAAGCCTAAACCCAGCACAAGAAAGGAAATATCCAAAATGAGATCAAAGATTAATAAAATTGAAAAAAAAAAGATTCATTCAGAAAATGAAAGAAACAAGGAATAGGTTTTTTGAAAAAATAAATAAAATTGATAAACCATTGTCCAAACTAGAAATAAAAAAGTAAAATTTGTAATAACCTCAATCAAAAATGATAAAGGGAGGTGAGACCTGTGGCTCAGTGGGTAGGGTGCCAGCCCCATATAATGAGGGTGGCAGGTTTGAACCCGGCCCCAGTCAAACTGCAACAACAACAACAAAAAAAAAAACTGAGCATTGTGACAGGTTCCTGTAGTACCAGTTACTCAGGAATCTAAGGCAAGAGAATCACCTAAGCCCAGGGGTTTGAGGTTGCTGTGAGCTGTGATGCCAAGGGCAATAAAGTGAGATTCTGTCTCTAAAAAATAAAAGAAAGAAAGAAATGATACAGGGGAAATAAAAACTGATGCCACAGAGATACAAGACATTATCTCTGAATATTACCAGAAACTCTATGCCCAGAAATTTGACAATGTAAAGGAAATGGATCAATATTTGGAATCACACCCTCTCCCTAGACTTAGCCTGTAAGAAATAGATCTCTTGAACAGACCAATTTCAAGCATTGAGATCAAAGAAACAATTAAAAATCTCCCAACAAAAAATGCTCTGGTCAGGATAGCTTCACACCAGAATTCTATAAAACCTTCAAAGAAGAGCTTATTCCTATACTGCAAAAATTATTCCAAAAAATTGAGGAGAAAGGAATCATCCCCAACATGTTCTATGAAACAAACATCACTCTGATACCAAAACCAGGAAAAGACCCAACTAAAAAAGAGAACTTCAGACCAATTTCACTAATAAATACAGATGCAAAAATTCTCAACAAAATCCTGGCCAATAGATTATATCTTATCATCAAAAAAACATACATCATGATCAAGTAGGTTTCATTCCAAGAATGCAAGGCTAGTTTAATACACGCAAGTCTGTAAACATTCTTCACTATATCAACAGAAGGAAAAACAAAGACCATATGATCCTCTCAAGAGATGCAGAAAAAAGCATTTTATAAAATCCAGCATCCTTTTCTAATTAGAATACTGAAGGATGTAGGCATAGGTGGCACATTTCTTAAACTCATCGAAACCATCTATGACAAACCCACAGCTAATATCTTACTGAATGTAAATAAAAACTGAATGTAGTAGGAAAAACTGAAAGCTTTTCCACTTAGAAACAGAACCAAACAAGGTTGTCCTCCATCACCATTACTATTCAACATAGTGCTGGAATTTCTAGCTAATACAATTTTGTAAGACAAGGAAAGAAAGTGCATCTAAATGGGAGCAGGGGAAGTCAAACTTGCCCTCTTTGCTGATGGTATCATCTTATACTTAGAGAACCCCAAAGTCTCAACCACGAGACTCCTAGAAATCATCAAAATCATCACTCCTAGTAGTGTCTCAGGATATAAAATCAATGTCCACAACTCAATAGTCTTTGTATACACCAATAACAGCCAAGATGAGAAGCTAATTAAGGACACAACTCCTTTCACCATACTTTCAAATAAAATGAAATACCTAGGAATATACCTAACAAAAGAGGTGAAGGACCTCTATAAAGAAAATTATGAAACCCTAAGAAAAGAAATGCCAAAGGACATTAACGAATGGAAGAACATACCATTCTCTTGGCTGGGAAGAATCAACATTGTTAAAATGTCTATTCTTCCCAAAGCAATTTACTGATTCAATGCTATCCCTATTAAAGTACCAACATCATACATTCAAGACTTCAAGGAAAAAAGGATTCTGTGTTTTGGTTGGAACCAGAAAAAAACCTGTATAGCTAAGGCAGTTCTTAGTAATAAAAATAAAGCTGGGAGCATCAGCATACCAGATTTTAGGCTGTGCTACAAGGCCGTAGTGGTCAACACAGCATGGTATTGGCACAAAAATAGATATTTGGAATCAAATAAAAAACGAGTAAATGAAACTTACAACTTACAACCACTAATCTTCAATAAACCAAACAAGAACATGCACTGGGGGAAAGACTCCCTATTCAATAAATGTTGCTGGGAGAACTGAATATCCATGTGTAAAAGACTGAAATTGGACCCGCACCTTTCTCCACTAACAAAAATTGATTCAAGATGGATAAAAGACCTACATTTAAGGCATGGAATGATAAAAATCCTCAAAGAAAGCATAGGAAAAACACTTGAAGCTATTGGCATGGGGAAAGACTTTATGAAGAAGACTTCCATGGCAATTGCAAAAACAACCAATATAAGCAAATGGGACTTAATTAAACTGAAAAGCTTCTGTACAGCTAAGGAGACAACAATCAAAGCAACTAGACAACCTATGCACTGGGAAGGGATATTTGCATATTTTGAATCAGACAAAAACTTAATAACTAAGCTCTATAGAGAATTTAAATTAATCCATTTGGCACATATGTGGAGAGAAAGGAACACTTCTACACTGCTAGTGAGACTGTAAACTAATACAACCTTTCTGGAAGGAAGTTTGGATAAGCCTCAAAGAACTGAAAAGGATATTTGCATGTTTTGAATCAGGCAAAAGCTCAATAACTAGGATCTATAGAGAACTTAAATTAATTCATTAATCCATTTAGCGTGGATGTGGAGAGAAAGGAACACTGTTACACTGCTAGTGAGACTGTTAACTAATACAACCTTTCTGGAAGGAAGTTGGGAGAAACCTCAAAGAACTGGGAAAGCATATTTTGAATCAGACAAAAGATTAATAACTAGGATCTATAAAGAACTTAAATTAATCCATTAATCCATTTGACATAGATGTGGAGAGAAAGGAACACTTTTACACTGCTAGTGAGACTGTAAACTAATACAACATTTCTGGAAGGAAGTTTGGAGAAACTTCAAAGAACTCAGGCTTGACCTGTTTGATCCTGAAATCCATTATGGGGCATCTATCCAGAAGGAAAAAAATCCTTTTATCATAAGGACACTTGTACTAGACTATTTATCGCAGCTCAATTTTCAATTGCCAAAATGTGGAAGTAGCCTAAATGCCTCCCCAGCCCAGGAATGGATTAACAAGCTGTTGTACATGTATACCATTGAATACTATTCAGCCATTTAAAAAATGCAGATTTTACAGCATTTGCATTATCCTGGATGGAAGTGGAACACATTATTCTTAGTAAAGCATCACAAGAATGGAAAAGCATGAATCCTATGTATTCAATCTTGATTTGATGACAATTAATAACAATCAATGACATGGTAGGGGTGGGGAAAGGGGAGAGCAGAGATAGGGAAGGGGGTGGGGGAAAGGAAGAGCCAAGAGAGGGAAGGAAGGGGGAGCATGGGGTCTCAGTGTGTGACACATCTTGTACCCTCAATGAATCCCAAACAATAAAGTTTTCAGAAAAAAATGATTACTGTGTTTTGTTTTTGATCCTTTGATACTTATAAACTTTGTGGGTCCTTATAACAACACTCCCTTTTCTGAGCTATGCAAGGCTGAGTATAACAAGTTAAAGAATTGTGAAGAAAAGGTTTCAAAACATGCATGTAACCAAGCACAGTGATGATTCTCTACAAACAGCTTCTTTACCTGAAAGTTATAGCTGAAAATGGTTTTATAAATCACTATTCAAATATTAGAAATATTAATCCAAATCTAAATAATCATCAGGAAATCATACCTTGAGAACAGATCTTTCATGATTGGTCTATATTTTGCCTTCAGTACAGCTAACATCCAAATTATTCTACGCAGTTAAAAAAAGATATTCTAATTTGACGCCCCCTAGAGAGGTGTCTTTCATTCTTTTTTGTTCATTTCCTCACTGTTAGGAAAATTTCTCACAGAAATAATGATTTCTATTAGCCTAACATTCAAAACCATCCCTGCAACTGTTCCAATATGTGTATAGTATTATGAAGGGTCAACTAAGAGGGAATAGTAGGCTTTCTTGGCTTTGAAGAGAAAAAAAGAAAATGTTACTGTGAGAAATGTTATATAACTATTAAAACACATTAGTGAAACCTCAGCTACAGCACTAATTGCTCTCAGTATTATATAAATTGTAATTTTTTTAATTGTTTGGGATTCATTGAGGATACAAAAAATTAGGTTATGTTCATTGCATTTGTTAGGTAAAGTCCCTCTTATAATTGTGTCCTGCCCCCAAAGTCATACACTGTAACCCCCATCACCCTCTCTTTTCCTCCTCCACCCTCTCTTATTCCCCTGCCTCCCACCTTGAATTGACTTCAGTTTCTCTCTTGAGGGTACATATTAGATCATCTACTGGCTTCATATTAGAATTGAATACATTGGATTTTTCTTTCTTCATTTTTGTGATACTTTAGTAAGAAGAATGGGTTCCAACTCAATCCAGGTTAATACAAAATATGCAAAGTCTCTATCTTTTTACTAGCTGAGTAGTATGCTATAGTATACATATGCTACAGCTTGTTAATCCATTTCTGGTTGGTGGAAATTTCGGTTGTTTCCACATTTTGACAACTGTAAATTGAGCTGTGATAAACTGTCTAATGCAAATGTCCTTATGATAAAATGATTTTTTTTTCCTTTCAGGTGCATTCCTAGTTATGGGATTACAGGATCAAATGTGAGGTCTAATTTGAGTTATTGAGGATTCTCCATACTACCTTCCAAAATGCTTGATTAAGTTTCCAGCTCCACCAAAAATATAAGTGTTCCCTTCTATCCACATCCATGACAGCATGGTAACTTTGAAATATTGTGATGTGGACTATTCTCACTGGGATTAGATGATATCATAGGGTAGTTTTGATTTGCATTTCTCTGACAATCAGATTTAATGAGCAGTTTTTCAAACATTTGTTAGCCATTTATCTGTTTTCATCAGAAGGTTCTGTTCATGTCTCTTGCCCAGGGGTATATGGGATTATTTGCTCTTTTTTTGTTGTTGTTAATTAATTTGAGTTCTCTGTAGATGCTAATTATCAATCTTTTCTCAGATTTCTCATATCTTGCATATACCTTTTCCCAATCTGAATGTTATCTTTTCACTTTACTTGTCATGTCCATAGATGTTCAGGAGTTTGTCAACTTAAGTCACATTTATGAATTTTTGTTTTTGTGATGGCTGCTAAAGTTCTTGCCATAAAATCTTTCCCCAGTCCAACATCATAAAGAGCTTTCCCCACACTTTCTTCTAAGATTTTTATCATTTTCTGTCTTAAATGTAAGTGTTTTATCCTTCTGGAGTTAATTTTTGTAAGTGGTGAAAGGTGTGTGTCAAGTTTCAATCTTCTATACGTGGTTATCCACTTCTGCCAGTACCATTTCTTGAATAAGGATCCTTTTCCCCAGAGTATGCTTTTGTTTTGTTTATCAAAGGTCAGATGGCACGTAGATAATGCTTTCATTTCTTTGTTTCTATGCTGTAACGTATGTCTCCATCTTTATTTGTATGCCAATACCATGCCATTTTGATTATCGTGGACTTGTAATGTTGCCTGAAGTCTGCTAGGGTGATTCACCCAGCTTTTTTTATTACTAAGAATAGCCTAGTATTCTTAGCTAATAACCTTAGCTATACAGGGTTTTTTTCTAGTTCTATACAAAAGGAAGAACTATTTTTTTTCCAGTTCTTCAAAATCTGATGTTGGTATTTTAATGGGCATTGCATTCAATACATAGATTGCTTGGGATAGATTAGACATTTTAACAATGTTGATTTTTTTCAGCAATGAGCATGCTATTTCCTTCCAATTGTTAATATCTTTTGCTATTTCTTTTCTTAGAGTTTCATAATCTTCTTTGTAAAGATCCTTCATCTAATTTGTTTGGTATAATCCTGAGTATTTCATTTACTTTGAAGGGAATTATGTCCTTGATTTGCTTCTCAACTTGGCTGTTATTGGAATATACACAAAGGCTACTAATTTGATGAAATTTTATACCCTGAGACATCACTGTATTTCCTGATCACTTCCAGGGTATTTATGGTTGAATCTCTGAGGTTATCTAAGTATAAGGTTATATCTTCAGCAAAGAGTGAGACTTTGACCACATCTGCCCCCTTTGGATGTCTATGTCCTTCTCTTCCAGGACGGAATTGGCTAGAACTTCCAGTACAATGTTTAATAATAGTGGGTATCTTTGTCTGTTTCTAGTTTTAAATGGAACTTAAAACTTTAATCCATTCGGTATAATGTTGGCTGTTTGTCATAGAGGGCTTCAATCAGCTTAAGAAATTTGCCACTTATGCCTATTTTCTTAAGTGTTCTTATTAGAAAAGCTTGCTGAATTTTGTCAAATACTTTTTCTATGGAGAAGATAATATGGTCTTTGTTTTTCCTTCTGTGTATTACATTTATGAATTTGCATATGTTAAACCAAACTTTCATCTCTTGGATGAAGCCTACTTTGTTGTGATGTATAATATTTTTAATGTGTAGTTGCAATCTATTGGCTAAGATTTTGTTGAGTATTTTGGGGTCTATATTTATGAGTGAAATTGGTCTGTAGTTCTCCATTTTAGTTTGGTCCTCTTCTGGTTTTGTAATCAAGGTGATGTGTTTCCTTCATACAATATTTCAGGGAAGGTCCCTTCCTTCTCAATGTTATGGAAGAGGTTCTGTGATATAGGTAAAAGCTCATATTTAAAGGTGTGGTATAATTCTCTTGCAAAGCCATCTGGTCTCAGGATTTTTTTTTTTTTTTTGGTTAAAAGTTTTTTTTTAATGTTTCTGCATACTCAGTGCTTGATATTGGTCTGTTCAGGAGATATATTTTTTCTTGTTTAAGTTTAGGGAGATGGTATGATACCAAGTATTGGTCTATTTACTCCACATTGTCAAATTTCTGAGCATAGAATTTTGGTACTAGTCAGAAATAATCTCTTGTATCTCTATGGTAATAGTTGTTATTTCACCCTTTTAATTTTGGGTTGAGGTTATTAAAGATTTTAGTTTTATATTTTTGGTTAATATGACCAATGGTTTATCAATTTTATTTATCTTTTTGAAGAGCCAAATTTTGATTGATTAATTTTCTGAATGATTCTTTTATTTTTAATATCATTTGTTTCTTTTTTAAAAATCATAAGTGTATACATTAATGCATTTATGGGGTATAATGAGATAATTTTATATACAATTTGGAATGCATATATCAGACTAGTTAACATAGCCTTCACCCCACTTACTTAATTATTTTGTTAAGACATTTATACTCTACACTTAAGAGATTTGGCATGCACCCTTGCAATATGCACTATAGGTGTGGTCCCACCGATTACTGTCATTTCATCCAACCTCTCCACTCACCAGTCCTCCCCCTCCTATTCCCTCCTTCATCCTGGGCCATAGTTGTGTTTTATCATTCATATGAAAGTGTGGTGATTATATATTGTTTTCATAATAGTACTGAGTACATTGGATAATTTCCCTTCAATTCTTGAGATACTTTACTAAGAGGAATATGATCCAGTTCCATCCATGTGAACATAAAAGAGATAAAGTCTCCATCTTTTTAAGGGCTGCATAATATTCCATGGTATATATGTGCCACAATTTGTTAATCCATTCATGGGTCAATGGGCACTTTGGCATTTTCCATGACTTGGCAATTATGAATTGGGCTGCAATAAACATCTGGTGAAAATGTCTTTCTTGTAAAATGATTTTTGGTCTTATGCATACATACCTAGAAGTGGAATTGCAGGATTGAATGGCAGGTCTACTTTTAGCCTAAGTATTCTCCAAATTTCTTTCCAAAAGGAACAAATTAGCTTGCATTCCCACCAGCAGTGCAGAAGTGTTCCCTTTTTTCCAGGTCCATGCCAACATCTGTAGTTTTGGGATTTTGTTATGTGGGCTACTCTTACTGGAGTTAGATGATATCTCAAAGTAGTTTTGATTTGCATTTCTCTGATGATTAAAGGTGACGAGCATTTTTTCATCATGGTCTGTAGGACATGTGCCTGTCTTCTGAAGGAAAGCTTCTGTTCAACTCACTTACCCACAATGAAATCAGATTATTTATTATTTTCTTATTAATAAGTTTGAGTTGTCTGTGGATTCTGGTTATCAAAACTTTGTCAGAAATGTAACCCACAAATATCTTCTATAATAGGCTTTAAACCAACAAAGGTAAGGAAAGATAAGGATGATAACTTCATATTTGTCAAGGGAAACACTCAACATGAAGAGATTAAATTATTGACATTTATGTGCCCAACCAGAATGCTCCTCAATTTGTAAAGGAGACCCTAACAGACATGAATAATTTGATATCTTCCTGCATCATAATAGTCAGAGATTTTAACACCCTTTTTGCAGTGTTGGATAGATCCTCCAAGAATAAACTAAATAAAGAAATATTGGACTTAAATTTAACCCTACAACAAATGGACTTAACAGACATCTACAAAATATTTCATCCTAACAAAACTGAATATATTCTTCTCATCAGCCCATGGAACATCCTCCCAAATTGATCACATCTTTGGTCACAAGTCTAACCTCATCAAATTTCATTTATTTTTGATTTAATTTTTATTTATTTATTTCCAACTGCTAGGTTTGGCCTTGGATTGCTTTTCCTTCTCCTTTTCTTTAAGATGATTCATTAGATTGTTAGTGTGCTTTCATTCTGTTTTTCAGATGTAAGTACCCATCTAATGTGATAAATTTCCCTCTTAGGACTGCTTTTGAAGTTTTCCACAGGTTTTGGTAGCTTGTGCCTTCATTATTGTTATGCTCAAGGAAGTTAAATATTACCTTTTTTTATTTCTTCCTTGGCCCAACTCTCATTCAGCATAAGGTTGTGGAATTTCCATGCCTTTGTGTGGGGATGAAGATTTTTGCTGGAATTTAGTTCCATGTTTATTGCCTTGTGATCTGAGAAGATACAGTGAGTAATTTCAATTTTTTGACTTTGTTGAGGTTTGATTTGTGTTCTAGGATATGATCATTTTTGGAGCCTGTTCCATGGGTGAAAGATAAGAATGTATATTCTTTAGCTTTGAGATTGATTGTTCTGTATATGTCTATTAAGCACAGGTATTCTAGGGTCACATTTAAGTCCCTTGTATCTTTGTTTAGTTCCTGGTTAGAGGATCTACCCAGCTCTTTAAAAGTAGTGCTAAATCCCCTACTATTGTAGTGTTATAGGATATCATATTGTTCAGACTAATTAAGGGCTATTTCATAAATCTGGTAGTACTTAGATTGGGTGCATAAATATTTAGAATTGAAATGACTTTTTTGTTTTGTTTTGTTTTGTTTGAGACAGAGCCTCAAGCTGTCACCCTGGAGAGAGTGCTGTGGCATCACAGTGCACAGCAACCTCCAATTCCTGGGCTCAAGCGAGTCTCCTGCCTCTGCCTCCCAAGTAGCTGGGACTACAGGCGCCCACCACAATGCCCGGCCATTTTTGGTTACAGCCATCATTGTTGATTGGCGGGCCTGGGCTGGATTTGAACCCACCAGCTCAGGTGTACATGGCTGGCTCCTTAGCCCATTGAGCCACAGGAGCCGAGCCTAGAATTGAAACGACTTCTTGCTGTATTGTTCCCTTGACCAATATGAAGTGTCCATCTTTGTCAATTTTGGATTTATTTGCTTTAAATCCACTAATGTATGAAAACAGTATTGCATCTCCTCCTTTCCTCTCATTTTCATTTGCCTAAAAAGTTATTTTCCATCCCTTAACCCTGAGTCTTACTTTGTCCGTGGAGGCTAGGTGTGTTTCTGGCAGACAGCATATGGATGGCTTCTGCTGTTTTATGCAATAAGCCAGCCTATGCCTGTTCAGTGGGGAATTCAAGGAGTAATTATTTATTGAGAGAATTGATAAATGTGGTGGAGTTCTACTCATGGTATTTTGTATAAGTCCCTTGCTAAGTTTTATCTTTTGTGTCATTGTGCAAACTAGATTTTGTCTTTAGCTTCTGGGTGTTTAGTTTGTTTATGGTGGTCAGTATGGAGTGCAGGTCTCAGTATTTCCTGTAGAACTGGTATTGTGACAAACCTCCTCAATGATTTTGTACCAGTAAAATGTTTGATTTCTTTATCAATTTTAAAGCTTAGTGTAGGAGGATAAAGAATTCTTAGATGAAAATTATTTTGCTTATGTAGGTTAAAGGTAAATGAACTTCCTCTGACTTGAAAAGTTTCATCTGGGAAGTCCACAGTTACCCTAATGGATTTTCCCCTGTACATCAATTGTTGCTTACTCCTGGTTGCTTGTAGAATTTTCTCTTTTGTCTTGACTTTGGACAGGTTCATGACAATGAGTCTAGGAGAAGCTATGTTAGAGTTGAGATGACCTTGGATTTGATATCCCTCTGAAAGGAGTGATTTGGAAACTTCTATGATATTTGGGAAATTTTCACTTATGATCTCCACCAGCAGGGCTCCAGTCCTCTGGAGCATTCTTCTTCCCCTTCTTGGATATCTACAATTCATATGTTTGAACTCTTCATGAAGTCCCATCATTCTCTGAGTGAGAATTCTTCTTTTTCTCACTTTTTTTTTTGGTCTCTTTAACTACCTGTTTTAGCTCAAAAACTTTATCCTCTAACTCTGAGATTCTTCTTTCTACCTGGTCTAATCTTCTACTGACACTTTATACTGCATATTTAAGTTCCCTCATTGACTGCTTCAATTCCATAAGCTCCACTTATCCTTTCTATATTCTTCAAATATGTCATCTCCTATTAAATTCTGTTTTTGGATTTCATTTTTGGTATTTTCCACTTTCTCTGAAATTTCCTTCATTGTTTTTACCATCCTTGTTTTAAATTCTTTTTTTTTTTTTTTTTTTTTTTGTCTTTTCTATCATTTCTTTATAGGTGGAATCCTCTGCAGTAGCTACCTCATGATCTCTTGGCAGGGGGTGGCTCTGTTCTAGTTTTTCATGTTGCCAGGATTTTTCTTCTGTTTTTTCCTCATCAATGTTTTCTTTTAGTCTGATTCCTTGCCCTACTTTTTCCTTTCTCTTCTTCCTCCTCTTTAAGGTACTGTGCCTCTGTTCTAAGTTTTTGTTTGAAGTGTCCTTTTGGTATAGGACCAAAAGGAAGAAAAGAGTGAAGAGAAGGATGGGATGAATGGTCTAAGAATTAGAAAAGGAAAGATAAAAGAGTAAAAAAGACAAAAAGCAAAATTTATAAAAAGAAGAGAGTAACATAAAGAAAGAGAGAGGAGTAACAGTAGTGTACAGTAGTATACTTTTTTCCACATCCACAAAACCTACCCTTTGGGGTGCTATGCTTGGTAGGTCCTTCAAGATCAAGAGCCCATTGACAGCTTTGAGCAGACACAAGACTCCCCATCTAGCAAATAGAGAAGAAAAATAAAAATACTATTAATCAAAACAAAACAAAAGAAAAAACCTTAAGGGATAAAATTTGGACAAAAAGAATAAGAGGAGCAGAAAAACTAGAAAAAATGGATCCCTTATTATTAAAGAAGGAAACAGTGAAAAATATAGTTACAAGAGAAGAAAGAAGAAAAAAGAAAAAGAAAAATCTGGAAGAAAATAGTTGAAAATAGATGTTTTTAAAAAAGAAAAACAGACAAAATATATAATTTTATGTAATAAATATATAATATAAATATATAAATATTTATATATAATTTCTGTAATATATATTTCTATTTATTTCCTGGGTAACAAGTGATCTGGGTTATGAGATGCTAATCCCAATGCTGATACAGGTACATAAGATAAAGAATGGTTCTTTCTTGCCAAGGAGACACAGTCTTGTTGTCCTGACTTCTTTGCCCTCAACCCCCATGGGGAGGGGGCCTGAAGCTCTCCTCAGTCTGCTTAATAGACATGCTTCAACCTTTTCAAACTGTGTCCCTTGGCCATTCAGTGCCTGTCTTGAGAAAGCATGTGTTGCTCAAATCTCCCCAGGAGTGGCTGCCCTGCTTATCGGGCATGCAAGAACTGGCCTTGCACTAGGACACTAAGGGCCAACCCTGCAAGGCACCTTTCCCACAATGCTTGTGCCCAGACTACAGCCAAACAATGAAAGTTCCATTCCACTGAGTGGCTCAGTCCTGGCCCCTGGGCACTATTCAAAATCACTCTTCAAAGCTCTCCAAAAATAGCTCAACCAAGTGTCCTGGTCCAAAAAAAAAAAAAAAAAAAAAAGAAAAGAAAAGAAAAAAGAAAAAAATAGGGCAGGCCTTTTTTGTCTATAAACTGTCTGCCACTACTCCTGCAGCAACCAGTCTCTGCCAGCATGCAAGTGCTTTCCCTTTTGCCACTTCTCCACAGCTTCTGTCTTCCTCTTGGGGTCCTAAACTCTCCTCCTCCCTCCCTGTGCCCCCAAAAGGATATTTCTTGGCAGAGCCCACAAGCGAGTGGTGCCTGGAGTCTTTTGTCCCCATCTCAACACACACAGCTGCAAAGAAGCTATATCTAGACCAATATATTGCTCTACTCTGCTGTAAATTATAAATTTTTGTCAAGATAAAAAAATAAAAATTGTGGCAGCTTCCAAGATGACCCCCATGATCACAACATCTTTGCATTAATACCCTTGCATAGTCTCTTCTCACCTCAAAACATCTGACCTGTGTACAAGTAGGATTTTGTGGAAATGATTGAGACTTCTGAGAGGAGACCATTTAGTGTATTGCAATTACCACCTTATTCTTTCTGGGATTACTCCTGCTAGGAAAATCCAGGTGCCAGTTCATGAAGATATACTCAAGCAATGCTTTGGAGAATTATTTGTGGCAAGACCTTCTACCCAAGTGCAGTAAGGAAACAAGCCTTTCTGCCAAAATTCATATGTGTGAACCATATTGGGAGTGAATCATCTAGCCCAAATGAAGCCTTCAGACAACTGCAGCTTCACCTGACATCTTAACTGCATCTTCACAAGAGACTCTAAGACACAAGCACTCAGCTAAATTGCTTCTGAATTCCTGATCCACAGAAAGTATCAGATATTAAATGTGTGTTCTTTTAAAGTACTAACTTTTAGAATGAATTCTTATTCACCAATAGATAAGTCATAGAAAAATAAATCATTATAAGTGGTCAAAACAGCATGGTACTGGCATAATAATAGAGACATAGACATTTGGAATTAAATAGAAAACCAGGAAATAAAACTAACATCTTACAGGCACCTAATCTTTGATAAACCAAACAAGAATGTACCTTGGGGGAAAGAATCCCTATTCAATAAATGGTGGTGGGAGAACTGGATATCCATGGGTAAAAGACTGAAATTCGACCTGTACCTTTCTCCACTAACAAAAATTGATTCAAGATGAATAAAAGACCTACATTTAGGGCATGAAATGATAAAAATTCTCAAAGAAAGCATAGGAAAAACACTTGAAGTTATTGGACTGGGGAAAGACTTTATGAAGAAGACTTCCATGGCAATTGCAACAACAAAAATAAACAAATGGGACTTAATTAAACTTAAAAGCTTCTGTACAGCTAAGGAGACAACAACCAAAGCAAATAGGCAACCTATAAAATGGGAAAGAATATTTGCATATTTTGAATCAGACCAAAGCTTGATAACTATGATCTACAGAGAAGTCAAATTAATCCATATGAAAAAAGCCAAGTTCTATTCATCTCTCTTCATTCAAGAGAGATGAATAGAACTTTCTCTAAAGAATACAGACGAATGGCTAATAAACACATGACAAAATGCTTATTGTCCATTATTATTAGAGAAATGCAAATCAAAACCACCCTGAGATATCATCTAACTACAGCAAGAATGGCCTGCATCACAAAATCTCAAAACTGCAGATGCTGGTGTGAATGTGGAGAGAAGAGAACACTTTTACACTGCTGGTGGGAATGCAAACTAATATTACCTTTTTTGGAAAGAAGTATGGAGAACCCTCAAAGATCTCAAACTAGACTTCCCATTTGACCCTGCAGTCCCATTCCTTGGCATCTATCCAGAAGAAATAAATATTCCTTTACCACAATGACATTTGCACTAGACTGTTTATCACAGCTTAATTTATAATTGCCAAAATTAGGAAACAGCCTAAATGCCCACCAACCCCGGAATGGATTAGCAAGCTGTTGTATATGTATACGATCAAATACTATTCAGCCATTAAAAAATATGGAGACTTTACATCTTTTGTATAACCTGGATGGAAGTGGAATACATTATTCTTAGTAAAGGATCACAAGAATGGAGAAGCAAGAATCCTATGTACTCCATTGTGATATAAGGACAATTAATGACCTAGTACATGGTGGGGGGTGGGAGAAGGGTAGAGAAGAGACAGGAAAGGAGGGAGTGGGTGGTGGGTTCACTGTTTGTGACACACCTTCTGGGGGTGGGACACATTTATAAGAGGGACTTTACCTAACAAATGTGATCAATGTAAGGGTTGCATTTCTTGAGTTGAGGGTTCTTTGTACTCGCAATGAATCTCCAAAAATAAAAGAAAAATCCCTCTGAAGATGAGATTCCAATTATTCAACTTCTACATGTAAGAAATCTATGCTGACACCCTAAGTGTTTTATTCAATTCAAGGCCTAATCCCAGCTTTCTAGCTTTATCTACCACAACTACTCCCAAAACTATATAACGTGTATTCTATAGTCTTAAAAAACTAGCATATTCACTATTCTTTAAATGTTTGTATGTCTCCATGTCTTTTTTCAAATTATTGCGTTTTACTGAAAAACATTCTCATTTACTGTCTTTGCTACAAAAAAAATCATACATTTCCTTCAAAATCTCCCATAGGTGCCACTTCTTCATGCAAGTTTTACTGATTTCCCAAACTGGATCATATCTGTTCTTCCTTTTAAGCTTTTAGTAGTCAGAACTGTGTTTAGTTCCAAGTGACATAATCCCAATTTAAACTAGCTCCAGCAAAATGAGAATTTATTTTTTCACATGACTAGAATAGTCAGAAGTATTCATGGCTTAAGCATGACTGGATCCTGAGGCTCAAACAATGCTCATTCTCTATCATCATCATCATCATCATCTTTTCTCCTTTCCCTCCATCTCTCCATCTCTTGATCCTACTTCCTTGTTTCTATGTGAAGGGATTGACTTGATTCAATAGGCATTCTCTCTAATTGTTAGAGATAATAACTATGTAAACACATACTGAAATTCTTACTGTTTGTTATTCAGAAACCAGAGAGCTTCTTTCTCTTTCTAGGTCTTTATATTATGGAAGAACATGATTGTTCCTGAGTGTCAGGTTCCCATAAGGAACTGAGAGTATATTCCACCTGATTAATTTGTTGGCAGGGTTTGGGGAAACATCAAAGAATTGTGTAGCAATAACAACAAAAGAGAGAGGTTATTGACCTTAAACCAGAAAGGGTAAGGGGTGGTAACAGTCATCTGAACTCAGAGAGGGAAACTGAATGGAGGCCACCTGACAGGTCCATGATTTCAGCTGAGAGATGTATTAATTCACAGAAATCTTGCAAAGAAAGAACCACATGAATAAATCATTTTACTCTTTTCTTTTATTATTTCTCTGAACTCCCCATTAACCCAATAAGAAGAAACCCATGGATGTATTTCATAAAGGCCAGCCTCCCCAGGATTGTAGCAGAGAAGAAAATGGTAGATAAAGGGTATGGAGGAAAAATGGGAAAATATATAGGACACTCTGCTTAGGTCATGTTCCTACATTTAGACCAATAACTGTGGCACAGGACAGGCTAGTCTGATGGGCCAACTTGGGTCATATGGTCACTCGAAGGGTGGGGTTGGGGTAAATTAACCAATAATAACAGAAATTTCAGAACTATCAATTGTCACAGAGTTAATAGCTTAATAACAATAATGCTATATAAAAGAATATGTCCAAAAAAACCCAAATGCTGTTTTAGAGCTTTTTGCAAAACACTTATTGAACTCAGTCTTAATTATAGTTGTTTGTGACATCACTTATCTAAATTGCCAAATAGGAAGTGCCTAGAGGGGGAATTCTGGGAGGATGACTGACTGGTAGCAACCCTCAGCAGAGGCTTCTGAGGAGAGGAAGAAAAATTGAATGGAATCAGACTCGATGAAGTCAAAGGAGGGGAGTAGAACCAAGAAAGAAGTTCAGCAAGCTGTAACTCCAAGAAAGAGCATTCAAGGAAACAAATTATAGGTACAAAGCCAATTAACTAGAGGATGGGAGACCCTTCCCCCATGCAGGAGGCCTGCCACAGGCTATCTGTGAACAAGCAGGGAACAAAATACCTCTCACTTTACCTAGCTGGAGAGAGCCACTAAACTCCAGGTGTCTTTCTCTTGAGAGTTCCCACTTATGAATCTAGACACCAACCCACCAGGCATAAAACTGAACAGATACTTTTCCCCACAAGTCCAATCTCCAAGTCCACCCTTTCCTCCTGGCATGATTGTCTGAAGTTCTACCCCCTGCAGAGCACAGAGTGTTTGGTCTTGTCCTGAGAGATCTGGGCATAGGGAGGACTACCCACCATCAGGATGGAATCTGTTACTAACAGGGAAGAAAGAGGGTGTGGGAAGAAAAGGACACTCAGTGGGAGGAGGAACTATGCCCTGGTTATGACTATGCTTGGCCATGGTGGTGTTGACCCTTGGTTAGGGCTGTGTTTGGCAGGATGGGGTGCAGAACTGCCAGCTCTGATAGCACCCACAGCAGGAGCGTAGTTGCACCTTGTGGACTGAGTTCAGCAGACAAGGCTGGTCCCCAGCAAATGCTGGGCCTGCAAGCAGAGGCTTGCTAGGCATAGACTGAGTTCTCAGAGAAAGGGCATGGTCACCTGATTCCAACAGAACCCTCAAGCAGTGGCATACTGAGTGTGAGCCAAGACCTGAAGGCTAGGACGTGGTCCCGTGTCTCCAGCAGGACTGGTAAGCAGAGGCTTACCAGGTCAGGACTGAGACCTGGAGGCAGAGTGCAGTGCCCTGACTCTAACAGAGCCTGAATAGAGGCTTGCCAGGCAGTGGACTAAGACTGACAAGCAAGAGTGGTGTCTCCTGACTCCAACTGGTCAGGCAAGCAGAGGCTAGCTGGGTGTGGACTGAGACTGATGGGCAGGGGCATGGCCCATGGCTCCAACTGGGCCTGTGAGCAGGGAAGTGGACAACAGTGTGGACTGAGTCTGGTGGGTGAGAGTGTGGCTCCCTGGCTCCAAATGTGCTGTTGGAGACTCTTGAATCCCTCTCTGTTGAGCAGGATTTGCATTGCCTGAGTCAATTTAATTTGAACCCATGTCTGGGGCTGTTCACTCGGGGACATTCTGAGGTCGATATTCAAAGTTCTATAGTTGAAAAGAACTGAAGAGTAGGGGTTGGGTGTCATAGCTATTTGTATCTCTTCACAGATAGAAATTTAAACCTAATACTGTGGTTTCTTGGAGTAGGGTAGAGGTTGGATGATCTCAAAACTGAGCTAGCCTGTGCTATCTCACCAAGTAGGTCCTCAGAGTCTCTGACTAAAACTCTGAAAGGGGCTTTTGTGAGGTTATAGGAGATAAGCCAGAATTACAAAGCCTAGCACTTTGGTGAGGGCTATCTTTTCTACCTGGGAACCCTAGTTCAATCTCACCCTACCAGTTCTAATAACCAAATGGTAGAAATTAAACATGGTGTGGACCCAGCAGAAGAACTCTGGCAACATGAATAATCAGAGTGGGTCAAGAAATGACAAAGGAGATACAAGTGAAGATGCCATGCATAGACAAATGGCAGCAATGTCAGAAATCAAATTCAGAATATGGATGGCAAATAATATAAATAGAATGGAAGAAAAGATAGAAATTGAATTCCAAAGATTATCTCAAGAAATTAATGAATTCAAAGACAAAGTCACCAAAGATATGGACATAATGACAAAAGAGATAGCAGAGCTCAAGGAAACAAAACAATTATTTGAAGAGCTCCAAAATACAACAATAGTCCTTCAGTAATAGAGTTGAACAGGAAGAAGAAAGGATCTCTGAAATTGAAGACAAAGCTTTTGAATGTCCCCAAATGGTCAAAGAGGCAGACAAATGGAGAGCAAAAACTGTTCATTCCCTGAGAGAGTTGTGGGATCAATCCAAAAGATCAAACATTAATTTTATAGGAATTCATAAAGGAGAAGAGGATGGTCCTAAAGGTATAGATGCTCTACTCCAAGAGATTTTGGAGGAGAATTTACCAAGCATTGCAAGTGATACAGTACTTCAGATAGCAGACAGTTTTGGAACCTCAGCAAGACTCAATCCAAATAAAGCATTTCCTAGACACATTGTGATTAACTTTGCCAAAGTTAAGAGGAAGGAGAAAATTCTGCAAGCAGCCAGATGTTAGAAAAGCATCACCTACAAAGGGAGAAGTATGAGAATGACTGCAGATCTCTCAGCCAAAACATTTCAACCTAGAAGAAGATGGTCATCGAATTTCAATCTCCTAAAACAAAACAACTTCTAGCCCACTATCCTATATCCAGCTAAACTGAGTTTCACTTTTGATGGTGAAATCAAATACATTAATGACATAGACTTGTTGAATAAATTCGCCATACCTAAATCAGCTCTCCAGGATATTCTCAGACTCATCCTCCACAATTACCAGCACACTTCTCTACCTCCAAAGTAAACTCACCCAGAAATTTATGAACAAAACCCAACTTCCGCAGTGGTGGGAGGATTAAAAATGTTCACTGGACAGCCAAAAATCATGAAACCCAAAACACAACCAGGTTTCTCAGCTCTCTCAATTAATGTGAATGGTTTAAGTTCTCCTCTAAAGAGGCAGAGGTTGGCTGACTGGATACATAAATTCAGACCAGACATCTGTTGTCTACAAGAATATCACCTTACGTTAAAGGATAAAAATAGATTCAGACTGAAGGGATGGACTTATATAATACAGGAAAATGGAAACCAGAAAAAAGCAGGGATTGTGATTTTAGTAGCAGATACAATTGGCTTTAAACCAACAAAGATAAAGAAAGATAAGGAGGTCACTACATATTTGTCACAGGAAACACACCAAATGAAGAGATTTCAATAATTAGCATTTATTTACCCTATCAGAATGCTACTCAATTCATAAAGCATACCCTAATGGATATGAACAACTTGATAATTTCCTGCACTATAATAGTTGGAGATTTTAACACTCCTTTGACAGTTTTGGATAGATCCTTCAAGAAGAAACTAAACAAAGAATTATTAGAACAAATGGACTTTACAGACCTCAACAGAACATTTCACCCTAATAAAACTTAATATACATTCTTCTCATCAGCCCACCCTCCAAATTTGATGATATCCTGGGACATACTTATAACATCAGCAAATTTAAAAGTGTGGAAATTATTCCTTGTATTTTCTCGAACTACCATGAAGTAAGAGTTGAACTCAACAGCAACAGGAATCCTCATACTCAAACAAAGTCATGGAAACTAAATAATCTTAGACTGAATGACAGCTGGGTCAAAGACAAAATTAAGAAGGAAATCACAAAATTTTTGGAACGAAATTGTAATGAAGACACATATTATCCAAACCTTTGGGTTACTGAGAAGGCAGTCCTAGGAGGGAAATTTATAGCATTGGAAGCCCTCATCAAGAAAACTGAGAGGAAGCCAACAATTTAATGGATCATCTCAAGCAACTGGAAAAGGAAGAACATTCCAATCTCAGTAGAAAAAAAAGAAATAACCAAAATTAGGGCAGAATTAAATAAAATTGAAAACAAAAGAATCATTCAGAAGATCAACGAAACAAAAAGTTGTGTTTTTGAAAAGATTAACAAAATTGATAAACCTTTGGCCAACCTAACCAGAAATAGAAAAGTAAAATCTCTAATATCATCTATCTGAAATGATAAAGGAGAAATAATAACAGATACTTCAGAAATTCAAAAATCCTCAATGATTGCTACAAAAATCTCTATTCCCAGAAATATAAAAATCTGAAGGAAGTGGACCAATACCTGGAAGCATGCCTCTTTTCTAGACACAACCAGAAAGAATTCAAAATCTTGATTAGACTATATCAATCACAGAAATAGCATCAACAGTATGAAATCTCCCAGAAAAGAAAATTTCAGGACCAGATGGCTTCATATCTGAATTCTAACAAACCTTTCAAGAGGAACTAGTACCTACATTATACAATGTTTTCCAAAGCACAGAAAAAGAAGGAATACTTCCCAACACATTCTATGAAGTAAATATCACCCTGATCCCCAAACCAGGAAAAGATTCAACAAAGAAAGAAAATTATAGACCAATATCATTAATGAATATCAATGCAAAAATATTCAATAAGATCTTAGCAAACAGAATTCAAGAACACATCAAAAAAATTATGCAGCATGATCAAGTTGGTTTTATTCCAGGGTTACAGGACGGATTCAACATATGCAAATCTATAAATATAGTACATCACATCAATAAAATAAAAAACAAAGACCATATGATTCTCTCAATTGATGCAGAAAAAGCCTTTGATAATATCCAGCATCCTTTCATGATAAGAACACTTAAGAAGAACCCCTCACTTAAGCATAGAGGGGACATTTTTTAAACTGATAGAGGTAATCTACAGCAAACCCACAGCCAATCTCATATTGAAAGGTGTAAATTTGAAAACATTTCCACTCAGATCAGGAATGAGACAGGCAAGGATGCTCACTGTCTCCACTGCTATTCAACATTGTAATGGAAATCTTAGCTATCAATATCAGACAAGAGAAGGTAATCAAGGATGTAGAAATAGGGTCAGAGGAGATCAAGCTTTCACTCTTCAGTGATGATATGATCCTATACCCAGAAAATTCCAGGGACTCAACTTCAAAACTGTTAGAAGTGATCAAGGAATACATTAGCACCTCAGGATACAAAATCAATACTTAGAAGTCAGTACATTTTATATATGCCAACAAAAGTCAAGCTGACAATATAGTCGAGGACTCTATTCCTTTTACAATAGTGCCAAAGAAGATTGGATATCTGGGAATTTACCTAACAAAGGATGTGAAAGATATCTATATAGAGAACTATGAAACTCTGAGAAAAGAAATAGCTGAAGATGTTAACAAATAGAAAAGCATACCATGCTCTTGACTGGAAAGAATCAACATTGTTAAAATGTCCATACTACCCAAAGCAAACTATAGATTTAATTCAATCCCTGTTAAAGCACCATTATTATGCTTTAAACAACTTGAAAAAAAAATAGTACTTCATTTTATATGGAATCAGAAAAAAAAACTGAATAGCAAATACATTATTCAGAAATAAGAACAAATCAGGAGGTATCACATTACCTGACTTCAGGCTATACTATAAATGTATAGTGATTGAAACAGCATGGTACTGGCATGAAAACAGAGAGATAGATTTATGGAACAGAATAGAGAACCAGGAGATGAACCCAGCTTCTTATCGTCATTTGATCTTTGACAAGCCTATCAAAAATATTTAGTAGGGGAAAGACTCCTTATTTAACAACTGGTGCTTGGTGAACTGGCTGGTGACCTGTAGAAGACTGAAACTGGACCCCACCTTTCATCATTAACAAAAATTGATTCCTATTAGATAAATGATTTAAACTTAAAACTTGACACTATAAATATGCTAGAAGAGAGTTCAGAGAAAACACTTGAAGAAATTGTCCTGGGAGAATATTTTATGAGGAGGACCCCCAGACAATTGAAGCAACAGCAAAAATCTGTTAGTGTCATCTGATCAAATTAAAAAGCTTTTGCACAGCCAAGATCACAGTAAGTAATGCAAGCAGATAACCTTCAGAATGGGAGAAGATTTCTGTAGGTTATGCTTCTGACAAAGGTCTGATAACTAGAATCTACAGAGAAGCCAAACTAATAAGAAAAGAACAAATAACCTCATTTCTATGTGAGAGACTTGAACAGAAACTTCTCTGATGAAGACAGGCACATGGCCTACAAACACATGAAAAAATGCTCATCATCCTTAATCATCAGAGAAATGCAAATCGAAACCACCTTGAGATATTATTTAACTCCAGTAAGATTAGCACACATCACAAAATCCCAAACCTACAGATGTTGATGTGGATGCAGAGAGAAGGGAATGCTTCTACACTGCTGTTGGGAAAGCAAGCTAACACAACCTTTTTGGAAATAAGTTTGGAGAACACTCAGGGAACTAAAAGTAGACCTACCATTCCATCCTGCAATTCCTCCATTAGGTATATACCCAGATGATCAAAAGTGATTTTACGACAAAGACATTTGCAGCAGAATGTTTATTGCAGCCCAATTTATAATTGCCAAGACATGAAAACAGTTTGAGTGCCCATCAACCCTTGAATGGATTAACAAATTGTGGTATATGTACACCATGGAATACTATGCAGCCATAAAAATATTGAGACTTCACCTCTTTTATTTTTACCTGGATGGAGCTATAACATATTCTTCTTAGTAAAGTATCTCAAGAATGCGAAAAAGAAGTATCCATTGTACTCAATGCTACTATGAAATCAATATACAATCACCCACATGCTCATATGAATTGGAAATCATAACTATAGTCCAGAAAGTAGAAGGGAAGAGGAGAGACAGGGGAGGGGGATATGGTAGGAGGGAGGGTATTTGGGGAGACCTCACCTAATGTTCATGATGCAATGGTACATTTCAAAACTATTAAGAAATGAGTATAATTGTGATGGATGTGTTATTAAATTCATTGTAAGCATTTCACATTGTATATCAAAGCAGTACCCTGAACCCCATAAATTCATCAATGTACAAAGTTATGATTTAATAAAAAATAAGAATAAAAAAAAGAAAGTTCCTAGAAACACATGTTATATATTTTGTTCCATCTTTGAGTCCCCTGAGGTATTATCCACAATGTCTTGAGCATGATGGTTCTTAAATGAAGTTAATGAATATAAAGATGAAATATTTTATGTGTTCTAAGAATAGTTAATGGGTACATAAAATAAAACTCTTATTTTCATTCTATTTTGAGAAATTTCATATGTTCTCAGAGATGTCTTTTTAAAATCCATCGAAGTGATTATTGGTTGGTACTACCTCTTATAAGTTACATCAGAACTTGTATCTTAGGCACAGACGCTCATATCTTAGAGTGATATGAGATTACAACTAACAATCTGTTAGATTTTCTCAGCTGGAAATCTTGAACCCCTAGATGCATTTCCTGCACTCACATGGAAGTTTATCTCCTTATATTATCTATGGCTGTCTATTTTTAGACATTAAGGCCTACTAAAAGTTTGTTTTTCCTTTGCCATAGATGTTAAATGGTAATGAAATTGAAAGAGGTGAAATATACTATGTACCAAGTGAAAAAAGTATTTGTTAGTCAACTGAAAAAATAATTTACATAATTATACTGGAGGTACTCTTTTATTTCAATAAAACAATGTATTTGTGCAAATTTCATATTAATGGCTTGGTTTGACTTTCTATAACATAATGCTGATATAATTTTGCATATAATCTAATAAATATTAGTTTAAGATCAGCAGAAGAGGACATTAATTTTAGTAACTGTAAAATTTTTCTCATTTTAGTAAAATGAGAAGTTGGTTATTACTTTGCATTTGTAACATTTCTTGCTCCTTTAGGCCTAATTTTAGAAGAAGAAATAGTGAAGAATTGGTGTCATAGTAGTTGAGGCAGAAATAATGTGGTAAATGTTCATGACAACAATAGCATGAGTTACAATTATGAGAATATGTTCAAGTACAGATATACATTGATACTAACTTCATATTTGCCACAACTCAAAGGGAAAATAAAAGAAAGAAACATGATTTAGTTTATAAATGTTCTCAAAGTTATTCCTCATATAGCCCCAATTTCACACAGTCACAAACTGCTCTATTATATTTCCTGTGGCAAGCCTTTTATTGCTATTTGAGAAGTTGTGATGGTTAATTTTATGTGTCAACTTAACTGGGTTGATAGACTACCCAGAAAATGTCTCAGTTCTTCCAGTCAATATTATTTGTAGGTGTGTCAGTGAAGATGATTTTGGACAATATTAGTATTTGAACTGATAAACTGAATAAGGCATATGGCCCTCTCCAACATGGCCAAGCGTCATACAATCTGCTGACAGTCTGAATGGAGTAAAAATAATTTTTCACCCTCTCTCTGCCTGATTGCTTCCTGTCCTGGAATTTCCTGGGTTTCAGTCCTTCAAACTTTAACTAGCATCTACTCTGTAGGCTCTCTGTCTCCCCACCCTTTGAACTACACCACTGGCTTTCCTGAATTTCCAGCTTACAGATAGCAGACTGTAGAACTTCTCAGCCTCCACAATTGCATGAAACAATACCACCTTAAAATAAATGTCTCATCTATCTGTCTATTAACATTGATACCTCCTATTGGTTCTGTTGCTCTGGAGAACACTGACTAATATAGAAACCATCAAAAAGCATCTACAAAAGATTTCTCTTTTTAAATGTGAGCCATCAATCATCAATTGTACTTTTCCTGTTATACAAACCCATAGCTTTTCTGAGTTCTTGTTTTAATATTTCAACTTATAGTAATCCTTCAGCTTCTTCAGTGTCTCTTACTTTAGAGTGTTTTTATTCATCTTTTTCTTCACTTATGATTATCCTTTTATCTTTCCGCAATCTTATTTGGCATATTTCTTTATGTTTCCATTTACTGAGGATTGTCTGAGTACTTGCTACATACAAAGATGAATAAAAGAGGTAAGGGGTGAGAATGGAAAGGATGGACGCACTAGAAGTTTTCTAATACAAGCTATAGGATTAATATAAGAAAGAGGGAAATAAAATAGTATGGACCTGTAAACTAAAGATCAATACATTCTACAAAGAAAGATAGAAGAAAGCATCCAGGAGATGGTAGCTTTTGGGTTAGGCTATGTGGAGTGTAAAATTTAAGCAGATAAAAATGAATAGAAAGGGCATTGTAAACAAAAGAGAAAACATGATCCAAGTTATTAAGGCATCAATGTACATCAATAGGTTTGAATAAGAGATATATCTGGTGATTCCATAGTATGGACCATGGATAAGATTTGTCAAAAATGAGGTTTTCAATATAGGCTGCAGAAATATAATAGGGGGCCTTGAATGGCAAGCTAGGAATTTTGGAAGTTATAGATAAGTGGAAGAACTGACAGATTTCCTACAGAGAAGACAGAAGTCTTCTTGAGAAGAAAATTCTGCTAGATGTATAAAAGATATAGTAGAAAGGATTTAAAAGGCACAAAGATAAGTTGGTGGCAGATAGTGCAATAATTTAGGAAAGGAAAATTAGTGACAAAGTTAGGCAATGATAGCAAGAATAGAATAAGAATTGATTTGGGAGACTCTTAAGTAGAAGTAACAAAGACAGTAAGATGCCAAACGTGACCCTAAATAGAGAATGGAAATTACACTAAATAATTTTTTCATTGAAAAGGCAATTTTAATAGTTTTCTTATAAATTAGTTCTAAATATATTAGAGATCAATTATCATTTTATTAAACTTGTAACTTACAGTCAAAGTATGGATTATATATAATGCAGACATTTGCCTGTATCGATTACATTCAGCAGTAAAGTTCCTCTCCTTAAAAAAACAATAAATACTCAACTCCCAGGTAGGTGATTACTACATATTTCACGGAAGAAAAAAATATTTATATGTATGAATTAGACTTTAAATAAGGCAAGATACATTTTCACCATTTGTATTTTTTTTTTTTGAGGCAGAGTTTCACTTTCTCACCCACTGTAGAGAGCTGTGGTATCACGCCTCATGGTAACCTCTAACTCTTGGGTTCAAGAGATCCCCTTGCTTCAGCATCCTAAGTAACTGGGACTACAGGTGCCCACTACAATGGTTGATTATTTTTTAGAGACAGGATCTCACTCATGGGCTCGAACTCATGCTCTCAAGTGATCCACCAGCTTTAGCCTCCCAGAGTGCTAGGATTACAGGCATTAGCCACCATGCCACACTGCTTTTCTTTTTTTATTATTTTCAAATTATTTACTAAACATTATTGCAGATATCCTGCAAGAAAAGAAGAACTTTAGTAACACAGAAACACTATATAGTGAACTAAATATTATTGTGAAACACGCTGCAGCAAACAGGAGGCCTGGAAAAGGATGATAGTAAAAAGTTGCCAATGATTTTGGTCCTACATTTAAAGTGGTTGAAGTACATGAAGCAGTTCCACAGGTATACAAAGGTATCTTATCAGGTGGTCTTCCCTCTAAAACATGATGCGGTAAACTTGGACCTGGTTGCTTTGGTGATTTGCTGTACTAGGGATCCTAATAACGGGCATTACATTACTATTGTGCAATTGTGATTGATGATGACATTGGAGAGAAAATACTGTAGATGCTCAAGGTATTGAAGAATTCTATGGCCTGATGTTAGATATATGTGTTAAAAAATGAGGATCTGGATATATTTTATTCCATTAGTCAAGATAAAAACTTGAACTGTGAGACTACTTTAAGCAGGGATATTATTCAAAGCACTATTACCTGGTTTCTCTGTAGGCATTCCTGTCCACAGTGACCAACTAATGGTATCACTCCAGGTGTCAATGGTAGGCTGTGTTAAACTTTCCCTCTTTATTATTTTACATGTAACACTACTCTTGTGGTTTTATTTCAGTTTGAGGAAGAGTTAAATACAACCAGAATGTAGGAAGATTAAAAAGAACAAGTTCTAATTTTAGAATTGGGTGAAAACTATGTCCTTCTTTCTGGTTGAATAGAATGACATTTGCTATGAATGCCCATATTTTCATTGGTGTTTGCTAAACTTCTAAATGGCTTCTAGAATCTCCTTACAATACATTTCTTTAACTTGTGTCTGGAAGTATTGTTATCAATTTTCAGCTTCTCTGCCTCTTTTCTGGCACAAGGAAAGATACTCAGGTAGCTGTTCACCATTTAGGGATGCAACTATAGCTTTAAGTTTGTGCAAGTAAAGAAACTTTCAATACTAAAATCATTCTTCATTTGGAACAGGGTTAAGAGTAGCTGTGTGTGGGGCTGTCAGAGGCTAACATCTGCAATGAGTTGTGGTTACTTATCTGTTAGAATTCCAGGGGCCAAGAAAGAATAGAGCTCAGGACCCACGAAGCCAAGAAGAGTAAATTTGTGGATAGTGAAAGTAACTTCTTATCTTTTTGCCAAAACCAAGTTTCAGGAAAAAGCTCTATGAATTTTATTTTTAGTGACACTTTTCTTATATAAGGCTTTGTGAGTTGTATTCTGTATATGACACTGCTAAGCTTTTTAGTGTATCTTTCCAATCCTGCTGATGTTTCATAATCATTGGCTTAGAAGGCTGTCAAAATTCCCCTTAGCCAGTCAACACTGACATTGTTCTTTATTAGGAATAACAAAAGCAGTGCTTGTTTACTACCATCAACATTGTACAACTTAAGTTTTAAAACATTCCATCTCATTACTGAGGCTCTGATGAGTCCCAGGGCTAATACAGAATCTTCCCTAGAGGGAATACTGGAGTCAGTTGGATATGAAGGTGAGACCAAAGAAGACATGATCAAAGCTACCATTTTGCCCAGTTAAGATAGGTACCATTCACATGTAGTCCACATAAATGGCAATTCCTGTGGTCATGTATCATACATCCTGCCCAGCTATGAGCAAGGGTCCTAGCTTCTGATTCTTTCCTGTAATAACAGTGTCATTTCCTATTATTGACCAATAGAAATTATAATGACACTGATTTCTGACATAAGTAGACTATATATTAAGGAAAATATGAGAATAAAATTCAGGTAGTAGTAAGTAAAGCAAAGTGGCTATAGTGGCTTGATCCTCTTGATCCATGCATGTAAAAAAAATCCAATTGGGGAGATCATTTTATTTTCTTCCAACTAACAAAGTAAATATCTTATTGTCTCCAAATGGACTGTGTTCCCATCTCCAAACCAATCACTGTGAAAATGTTAAGTTCTGGATAGCTAGGATCAAGTGGAATAAGTGTCTTTCTCTGGAGCTTGGAATGGACACAGCTCCACTTTGAATGCATAAACTGAGTAGAAGAGAGGATAGTTACTCCAAGATAAATTATGGTACATTTTTGTCACAAAGTGGTGAATGATTCCTCTGCAACAAAAGTAATAGCAGCATTTTGATAATGAGGAATCATGTTGAGTTATATATTCTACTTATCAACATTTTAAAATTATGCATAATATAATTAATTAGATAATTATACAATTAATTAATTAATTAATTTTTAAGGCAGTATCTCACTCTGTTGTCCAGGCTAGTTTTGAACTCCTCGTCTCAAGTGATCCTTCCTCCTTAGCCTCCCAAAATGCTGGACTACAGGTGCTTGGCATTGCCCCCAGCCATATTTAATTTATATAAAATCCTGTTAATTTCCTTCACATCTTAAAATTCAAGGAATCTGCTAATTTGCATTAGTTTGTAGTTTCTGGTGATTTAAAATATGACTTTTATTTTCTCTTCTTTTCGGTGTTTTATATTCTGTTAGCATATTTCCTATACTCGTGTCATAGACCAGGACAGGGTAAAGCAGGTAGCCTCTGGGAAGTACCTTTCTCAGGAAAAGGATTTAGGATTTAGTACTTAAATAACATGTCAACTGGGGCAGCACCTGTGACTTAGAGAGTAGGGCACCAGCCTCATATATCGAAGGTGGTGGGTTCAAACCTGGCCTCCGCCGATTTGCAAAAATAGCCATGTGTTGTGCTGGGCGCCTGTAGTCCCAGCTACTTGGGAGGCTGAGGCAAGACAATCGCTTATGCCCAGGAGTTGGAGGTTGCTGTGAACTATGTGACGCCATGGCACTCTACTGAGGGCGATAAAGTGAGACTCTGTCTCTACAAACAAAACAAAACAAAACAAAACATGTCAACTAAGAAAGTCATCACTGAAAATTGGCTTATTATATTTTAGTCTTTCTGCAGCTGTTATTGGGCACTTTTTCTTTTTTTTTTTTTGTAAGACAGAATTTATTCACAGAAAAGAAAGAAAAGAATACAGAAAACATTAAGGCATCTGTTAGAGGGAGAAAATTCTAGTGGGGAGAGAGAAGCTCTCTCCGTTTCTCTCCCAGTCTTTCTCC
>CAUYON010159336.1:0-16689 GCA_963573935.1 Arctocebus calabarensis | reverse complement strand
TTTTTTTGTTTGTTTGTTTTTGTTTTTTTTTTTGTAGAGACAGAGTCTCACTTTATCGCCCTCGGTAGAGTGCCGTGGCATCACACAGCTCACAGCAACCTCCAACTCCTGGGCTTAGGCGATTCTCTTGCCTCAGCCTCCCAAGTAGCAGGGACTACAGGCGCCCACCACAACGCCCTGCTAGTCAAGGATGAGTTTTGAAACTTAATTGTCCAACCTCATGTATTTCTTTACACACACACACACACACACGCACACACACACCATCACCGCAGGAAACCCAAATATTTTTTGTCATAAAATAAGCATGTTTTCTAAAAAAATAAACAAATATAAAACATAAAACCTGTTTTCATGTTGGGGGGGCTCTCTTATACAGCACCAGAATGAAAAATGTGCGTGTATCATCAGATCACTTCCATAATAAGTAAATACAAGTACATTCTAATTCTGATTTTGTCTTTAAAAACAGAAATTCCAAACCACAATGATAGAAAGTGTGATTCTAAAGCACATTTATCTGAGTTCAATTAATTTCTTCTTGTGCCCTAGGTGACTTAGAATAGACAAATAACGTCTATGTGGTGTTCTGAGGAACAAATGAGTTGGAACATAATGCATTATGTTACAATACACATTGCTCAGATAAAACATGTAATAAATATTTGCTATCATTCCTATTATATATACTGTAGAACAAGTACCCTGTATAAGGCATGCTTATAGTTTTGTTTCTTTTGTTAACAGTCATTAGATTCACTTTGTTTTCTTATCCCCATCTTTACATTAAATTAAATTTATTGAGTTATATTTTATAACATATGAAATTTTACTAGTAATGAAAAAATAAATGGATGGGATTTTTATTACAACTATATGGAAAATACTATTGTGTAAATCTATATGAATTACTTCTTTTTTATCTTTTATATCTTGAGGTTTTATCTGTTTCAATTTCCTTACCTTTGAAAAATTACATCCTTTATTTTATAAAAACAAGATACTTCATATTTTTCAAATTTAATAGTCCTCATTTGTAAGACTGTCATCACTGTGGAAGAAAATAAGAATGTAAATAATAAAATACTATATGTTATCATTATCCTAAAATTCTTTTTCAATATTGTTTTTTAATGTTTTAAACACTTATTTTTATTTTGCTATAATCTATTAGTTATTCTTTTCCACATTTTTTTGTGATTGATTACTCACTTGTTCCCCCAAATTTTATTTTTTCATTTCTATTCTTTTTTGTCTATTCACCTGAGTGGCCTTATCAATGATTTGATGCCCAGTAATTTGCTATGTGACTTCTCCCTTCTTTGTTTGCATCTGCTGGATATTGTGGCATTCCTTGTTTCTAAAAGAAAAACCATTGACTTGGTAATGTTTAAAATACATACTTCTGATGTTCTTAAGTAAAAGTTCTTATCAGAAGTTTAAATGGGATTCTGTTGATCTTTGTGACATTTTCTAAAAATGGAATCCTGTTGTGAAGTGTATTTATTGATTGGGTTCAAGAAAGATCAACGAATAAGTTGTTAAAAAAAAAAAAGGCTGCCCTTCATATTTTGTAATCTGTAAAACGAATGCACTGACCAATTTCAAGATTTAGAAGAAAAGAGTCAGGAATGATGCTGCATTTGTTTAGAAATGTGCAGAATGTGTTGGATAAACCAATCAATACCTAATTACTAGTCTACAGCTTCTCAATTTTAATGCTCAGGCTTTCACAGAGATAAACCACCTGCTGTGTGACCTGATGTATTTGTTCTGACAGCACTTTTAAAGTGACTGCTCAAAACCTGGCAATAACTTACATTATTCCAAGAGAAATAATTTTCCAAGAGACTTATTCCCACACACGTCCAAATAAATATAGAAAACCAAAGGACTCATGAGAAAACATATGTGAAAAGCCAAAATCCCCTGTTCTATATAAAATAAGTGACATACAATTTTAAAAGCATGTCTTTTCTATAATAATTAATAAAGAACCTTTAAGGATATTAGTTATAATGTACACTTCTATTTGTGAGTATTTGTAGACTGATTGATGGATTGAAAAATAGGCCTAACTATTACAGTTGCATAAACCTCAGTATTTTCCATTCACACAGCCCTGAAAGCTTTCTGTCATCCTCACCATGATTTCACCAAAGTATAATTAAAAAAAAAAGAAAAATTTAGTCCAATATCTTATGTTGTTATTCATTCATTTTCATTCATCAGAAGCTTAGTGTTCAGTTCTGAAAATAATTTTTGTATTCTTCATCTGTGTCCCTTAGAATCTGCCAACCAAGATAAATACGTACTCAGAGTATTTGATTACAAAACAACATCTTCCTTATTCTTGAAATCTACAAAAAAAATACATCACAGATATATTTTCTTCCTTTGGAGAATCATAAAAACAAATAATTTAATTAAAAACATTAAGATGCATTTCATGAATAAATTTGAAACGAGAATATATTTCACATTCTATCCAGATATTATTTTGAAATCTTGAACTATTTCTACTTTAAAAAGAAAATCTGGATGCAGTCTAAGTGGTGCTATGGATTTATTTTCAAAAGCAATGCCACCTACACTTTATATCTTCACAATATTATTAATTTCTATTCTTATTTCCCTTTTTTTTTTTTACCATTTTATATATTTTTCCTTTACGTCAAAGAGACATTTGTAATGCTTAGCAGTGATTATAAATTTCACAGTGTAAGTTTTGTCATTAGTTGCCTCGAATATAAAATTTCATTATACTACCTGATTTTGGACTTATACAGAACTTTTTAAAATGAATTTTTAGAACTTTACTTTTAATTCAGTCAATTTAAACCTTTTTAATGCAGTAGCACCCTGTCCTAGCCCAGAAAATCCACATTGTCTAACTATTGAGAGCAAGTATGTGACTGCTCTTTGAAAGTTCATTCTGTTGAGTACAGCCATTTTCCTGAGTTATCATTTTGCTCAGGAAGCCTCTTGTGAGAGAGACATGTCCCATAGCCAAATGGAACATGTTCTTTACCCCATTTTACTTATTTTTGAGTTAGAGATATAATCAGGCCCAATCTCTAAATACTTGCACATGATGAGGAAGCTTCTTCTACGGTGAACTTAGGGTTTATTTCTCAGAGTGTGAATTAAATTGGAGATTGTATTTTTCAATGTCTAGGGTTTGAGGAACCCACAAACACTGATCTCTTGTCAGTCTGGTGAAATATAGTGAAATGAGCTCTGTCAGCTTTGTTTTAATTAATTTTGAAAGTTATATGAAATAGGTATTTTATTGGAGTAAAATTTTAGGAATTATGTCAGTTCTATATCCAACCACCAAGGTGAACACACCCTCTGAATTCTTCCTATCACTATAAATATTTGTAGATCACTTTTTAAGACAAAAAGGTTATTTGCCTATTATAAGTCATCAGAACCTAAAATCTACCCTCCCCTGATTCTCATCTCTTTATAAAGCTTCAAGCCATAGCTTTACTTAGTATTCAGAAAAGAGTATGGTTGTATGAGGACAGTGTCTCTCACTCCATAGCCAATATTTTGGTAAAGCATGCAGAAACAGGTGTGTGATGTAGGTATTAGAATAACACAGCACAGACTTTCTAAATACAGGTGTATACTTTCTATAAGGTTCTGTGTGTGTCTATGCTATACACAGAATCGTATATAGTTTATATATATATACACACACACACACTCAGGTATATATTTGTAGATATATATGAGTATTCCTGTATATTTATATGGACCTATAAGTGATATATCTGTATGTATAATTTATATTACACACAAAGACATGCATTTTCAACATGTGTGGTATATACATACAGAGTGTATGTTTTGCATGTGCGTGAAATTTGTGTGCACACATACAAACACGTAATCATGCATATGATTAGTCTGTTACACAATATGTGCATGAAGATTGTGCTTTTCTTTTACAATCTGAACATGAACTTTATGGCCACCCTATATTACTACTGATATACTGAAGGAAATTTTCTCTCATTCTCAGAGTTTCTTTTTTTTTTTAAATAAAATCTATGTCTCTGCATTGTAAATACGATGAGTTTGGTGGAAGCTTGAAGAATTGATGTTGTTTTGAATCAGGGATCATGGACACTTTCTGTATTTGCTTTCAGTCTGTTGCATGTTCCCGTGAACACAATAAAATAGTTTCCTAATATATTGAATATTTACTCCCATGTCTCTCTCCTAATTTCAATAGTGGCCATCTGCTTTGCAGGGTGAGCAAATGCTTAATACGAACTTTATTACAAGGATGAGTTTTAATAGGCTTTTCAATCATATTTCATCTGGATTCTAGGAGAAGTAGATTTAACAATCCAAGGTCTCGTATTTCTGGATTATCTCTAGTCCCATACTTTCTGCTTGCAAATCACTTAATTTTCCTTTGCTCGTCTTCTTCATATAAAATCCTACTCTAAGCAGCTAATAAGATCCAACCCATACTATCAGCCTCCCTCTGTCTTGCTACTTCACCTGGAGCATCAGACGCCATTGCACACGTGGCTCCACCTAAGAAATCACAGGCAAAAAGTTAGGAAATACTCTTCTACAGGAAATCATAATCAGTCATCCCTCTTATGTTTGATTTCTACTGCCTTGCTGCCTGTCACCTGAACACTAAGTCAATGACATATGCTTAACATTTTTCTTTTTTTGGCAGTTTTTGGCTAGGGCTGGGTTTGAACCCGCCACCTCCGGCATATGGGGCCGGCGCCCTACTCCTTTGAGCCACAAGCACCTCCCTGCTTAAAGTATTTTTATGCCAATAATCTTGCATAATAACAAAGTTTTGTAGTAGAATAGAATACTTGGAAGATGCAATACAAAAATGAAAGTGGTTTACACAATAGAAATGCATTTATTCTTGGCTGCTGTGACAATTTTACAAGTGTTCAACAGGCAGCTTTCCAACATGTAATTTAGGAAGCAATTCTCCCTCAACTTCATGGCTCATATGTTCCCTAAGAACTGGGATTTCTCTCTTTCTCTCTGCAGATGATGAAAGGAAATGGGGATACTGTGTGAAAGATTCATCTGGGGCAGGCCTGGAAGGGGCATCTGTCAGTTTGGCACATATTTTTACTGACCAGAAATCAGTGAGGTGTCCAAGGATCACAGCAAGGGAGTCTTCAAAAGTGTAGTCCAGCTGCATCACAAGGAAAAAAGTAAACTGATATGGTACTTCTTGTGGACATTATTATAGTATCATCCAGAAATAGAAAATTGCTTATTATAGATCATGAAAGGAGAAAAGGTGAGGATATTGTAAGGCATAATGAATGTTAGAGGGATCTAAAACCAGTGGATAAACATAACTTGACAAATTCTCACAAAATAATTGGGAAATAATTAGAAATTATGTTTTATCTTTTATTTAATGCTACGTGCAAGCAGGTCATTGTTTGTCCAGTCTGTGTATCTAATTCAGTCTCTCGTCTTTATCCTGGTCATTTTATTAAGCTTTATTTTGCATATGGACCCTTAGTAAAGCAACATTTGACAGTTTGTATGTGAACCCTGATAAAGTAACTTTTTTTCTCTCTCTTTCTTCTTACTGAGCATGCTTGCTAAGAGAGACCTGTGTGCAAAAAGGCAATAAAGATTGTTTTTCTTTCTGTCTATATGCTTCCTATATATAAACCATACAAAACTTGATTTACATAAAATCATGCTAAATAGCATTGCCAAATTTTATCAAATTATTGTACATTTACTAAAAATCAATGCATACTTTTCTAAACAGCTGTGCCTCAATTTAACCAAACCATTATACCCAAAAGAAAAATAAAGAAATAAAATAAAGAAAAATAATTATTAATGTAATGCCACTGCTTACACAGACTCCTCAGAACATATAAGCTTGTACAGCGATGCCTAAAAGTATTCTCCTTCTACAAAGGACCCAGAGCTCACCAGCACCCAAATAGCATCATAATTATGCTTTCCGAGTATTGAAGCTCTCAAATCATTTACAGAGACATTTATGTGAAAGCATCCTTTACCTTAGGTAATTTATATATCATAATTTTCACATTCAATTCCCAATTCATTTCCCAACCTCATTTATCTGTTTGTTTACATATTTGTTTGATGAGTAAAGTGGACAGGATAAAGAAATAGGAGAGTTATAATTCAGCTGAGGAGTAGTAAGTGGAAGTTTTGAGGGATTTAAGAGTTATGAACACCCAGAGAAATTTCTATGAAGGTTTCCTGATTCCAAGCTATCAACCAGAGCATAATGTTCTCATCAAGAAGAACATGCAATTTAGAATTGCTTTTATACTGCAACATGCCAATTCTGATTTTTACTTTATTCAATTTCCGACTACATACCACAAGAAAGATCCTTTCTGTAATAGGGAGCCAACTTTTAAATACTCTTCTAAAATGCTTACATGATCCCCTCTTCAGTCCACAAATTAAGCAATTAACCGTTTCCCTCACATTACGCATTTTTAACTTTAGGAAGAAGCAATTACATTTATGGATCTGTCTGCTTAGGTAATGCCCAGGATAATCCCTCTTTTGACTAACTTACAGTCAACTCATAAGTAACCTTCTTTAGATCTGAAAAAAAGGTGACAAAACTTAAATGATATTTCATCATATTTATTACTCCTCCATTCAAGGTAAGAAAATTATACCAGGCATAATATACATTAGGGGATGGGGATCTTGGAGTCTATCTTGGAATTCTGCCTATTACTATCTTCTGGCTACCAATGATTCATTTCCCTCAAAAATGGAAAATATCGCTTGCAAATTTATTAAAATTCTTTTTCTAAATTTTAAATTAATATGACGGCACAAATTTTTAGGTCATATTGTTCTCACTTCCAAGGTGAAGTTCAAGTTGTAGTTGAGCCCTTCACCCAGGGGCCATGCTAAACACCCTTGCACTGTGTACCTTTGGTGAGATCCCGATAATTGCCATCCCCCCTCCCTTCAGCCCTCCTCTTTCTCCCCTACCCCTCTCTCTTCTCTTCCCTCCCCCTTGCTAGGCTATATTTGTGTTTTATCATTCCTGTGGATATGCAATTGTTTATATATTGATTTCATATTAGTATTAAGTACAATGGCTATATATTTTTTCCTTTCTTGAGATACTTTACTAGAAAGAATGTAAACTCCTTCCTGAATGTTCAACTCCATCCAGGTCAACATACAAGATGTAGTCTTCAGCTTTTCTTATGGTACTCCATGGTATACATATGCCACAGTTTGTTGATCCATTCATGGGTTGACGCGAATTTAGGTTGCTTCCATGACTTGGCAATTACAATTGGGCTGCAGTAAACCTTCTGGTACAAATGTTTTCTGGGAAAATGATTTTTGTTCTTCAGGGTATATACCTACTAATGGAATTGTGGGGTCAAATGGAAAGTTGACTTTTAATCCTTTAATAATTCTCTATATTTCTTTCCATAAAAGTTGTATTAGTTGTAATCCCACCCACAGTGCAAAAGTGTCCCTTACTTTCCACATGCATACCAGCATCTGCAGTTCCGGGACTTTGTAATACGAGTTAATCTTACTGGAGTTAGGTGATATCTCAGAATACTTTTGATTTGCATTTCTCTGATGATTAAAGATGAAGAGCATTTTTTCATGTATGTCTTGGCCATTCATCTGTCATCTTCCGATGTTCAACTCTCTTGCCCACTTGTAAAGAGGATGGTTTGCTCTTTTCTTGTTGATTAATTGGAGTTCTCTGTAGATTCTAGTTATTAGGACTTGCCAGATTTGTAACATGCAAAAATATTCTGAAGGTTGTCTGTTTGCCTTAGTTGTGGTACCTTTAGCTGTGTGGAAGCTTTTTAGCTTGATCAAATACCACTTATTTATTTTTGGTGGTGCTGTTGTGCTGCAATTGCAAGGGAGCTCTTCCTCATAACATCTTTTCCTAAGCCAGTATCTTCAAGCATTTTCCCCACTCTCACTTCTAGGGTTTTATTGTTTTGAGTCTTAAATTTAAATCTTTTATACAATGAGACTCAGTTTTTGTCAGTGGTGAGGAGTGTGGGTGCAGTTTCAGTCTTTTATATTTTTTCCCGTTTGTTAACGTCTTCTGTGATTCTTCTCTCAGGGTTTCAAAGTTCTCCTCAAAGATTTCTTTCACATCCTTTGTTAGATGAATCTCCAGGTATTTTATCTTTTTTGGAACTACCATAAAGGGAATAGAGTCTTTGATTTTATTCTCAGCTTGACTATTATTGGCACATATAAAGGCTACTGGTTTGTAGGTATTGATTTTGTATGCTGAGATGCTGCTATATTCCACCATATCTATCAATTCTCTCAATAAACATGAATGGCTTTCATTCTCCTCTCAGTAGGCACAGGACAGTTAACTGGATACAAAATCTCAGGCCTAAAATTTGTTGTCTGCAAGAAACACTCCTAACCTGAAAAGATTAAAGCAAAACAAAAAAAAGCTCAAGACAAAAGGATAGAAAACAATCATCCAGGCAAATGAAATCAGAAAAAAATCAGAGGTTACTTTGCAGATACAATTTTGTTTAAACCAACAAAAAAAAAGGAAAGACAAGGATGGACATTACATACTCTTCAAGGGAAGCATGAAGAGATTTCCTTTTTTCTTTGTTTTATTTTAGTTTTTTGAGTTTTGTATTGTATCATAAATGTACACATTAATGCATTTATGGAGTACAAGTGCAGATTTTATATAGGGTTTGGAATGTTTACATCAAACTGGTTAACATAACCTTCACCTCACTTATTTGTTGTGTTAACGCATTTATACCCCCCATGAAAAAAGTCAACAATCCCATTTATCAATGGGCAAGAGACATGAACAGAACCTTCTCTAAGGAAGACATATAAATGGGTAGCGAACATATGAAAAAAATCCTCATCATCGCTCATTATTAGAGAAATGCAAATCAAAACTACCCTGAAATATCATCTAACCCCAGTGAGAATGGCTCACATCCCAAAGTCTCAAAAATGCAGATGCTGGAGTACATGTGGAGAGAAGGGAACATTTCTACACTGCTGGTGGGTCTGCAAACTATAACCATCTTTTTGGAAGGAAGTATGTAGAACCCTCAAAGAACTTATACTAGACCTCCCATTTGATTCTGCAATCCCATTACTGGCCATCTCCCCAGAAGGTAAAAAAAAAAAAAAAAAAAACTTTAACCATACGGACACCTGCACTAGACTGTTAATCGCAGATTAATTTACAATTACCAAAATGTGGAAATAGACTAAATGCCCACCAACCCAGGAATGGATTAACAAGCTGTGGTATATGTAATAGTAGAATACTACTCAGCCACCAAAAAAGACAGAGACTTTACATCTTTTGTATTAACCTGGATGGAAGTGGAACACGTTATTCTTAGCAAAGTATTATAAGAATGGAGAAATAAGAATCCTATGTAATTAATTCTGATATGAGAACAATTAATGACCCAGCACCTGGTGGGGGTGAGGGATGGGGAGATCTGAGAAAGGGAAGGAGGTGGGGGAATTTTGGGGGTTGTATGTCTTTTGGAGGTGGAACACTATTATGAGAGGGTCTTTATCTGACACAAGCAATCAGTGTAACCTGGTTCTTTGTACTTTTTATGAATCCCCAACAACAATAATAATAATAAAAAAAAGAGTAAGAATTTTCTATCAACTTTTCAATTCTGGATGAATATCATATCATAAATGTAAACTAAAGATTTTTTGTGGTTAACGAGTTCCCTTTTATTTTCTCAATGAGGAAAGTTCAAGGACAAAACTTTTAAATGTTGAAGACCAATTGTGATGTCCAATTTAATGAGTGCTTTTTTTGATCATTCTTACAGTTCAGTAAGTAATATATCTTTGACTACATACACTAAGGCAGGAAAAGTGTTTTCTTTTTTTGTTCAATATTTAATAATTTGGGTAGTGAACATATGAAAAAAATCCTCCTCATCGCTCATTATTAGAGAAATGCAAATCAAAACTACCCTGAAATATCATCTAACCCCAGTGAGAATGGCTCACATCACAAAGTCTCAAAATTTTAGATTTTATGTTTCAATCATATACAATTTAGTGCTTGTATCTGATAGGAGTAAAGTTGGAGAGTTTCTTTTCACATGAGCTTGGAGCATGACATTTTTTCTAGCACACCTTGTTAAAAATATATATTCTTTCCTTCATTAAATTTCCTTGTGAAATTGTAGAAAGTCATTCTTACTTATGTTCCAGAATCTCTTCCTACAGCTTTACTTTAGTTCTAATTATATGTCTTTCCATATATAGTGTCAAGTTTTCCTTGATTACTATAGCTTATCCCTTTCACAATAAGGTGGTATAAATCATCCATTTATTCTCCAGTCAAAAACTGTTTTGGCCATTCAATGTCATTTTCATTTTGACATAAATTATAGAATCAACTTGCCAATTTCTCTGAAAATCTGTGTTTGAAATTTTCTTGGAATTCTCAATCTATAGATCCTTTTGAAGAGAATAAACATTTTAGCAGTATTGAGTTGTCAGTCTACAAACACAGTATATATGTATGTCAAATTAGACCTTCATTAATATATGTCAGTAATATTTTATAGTGTTTGGTGATATTTTTAGTGTTTAGCAAAAGTCTTAAATGCTTTTGTTAAAATTATCCCTAATTATATATTATTTCATATTATATTAATATTACCTTTAAACTCTATGTCCCAAATTTTCTTATTGTATTGAAGAAGTTTGATTTTTTGTTTTAGTCTGTTATGGTATAACTTTATGAATTTCTTTTTTAATTCTAGTAACATTTCTATAAATTATTTAGGAATTCATCCATATTCATATTACATCATTACTAAATAAAAATTATTTTGCTTTATCCTTTTCAACTGAGCTTTTTCTTATTTAATCCACTGGCTAGGAACTCCAGCATGTTCATAGTGGCCTATAGAAATGAGGAAAGTGAATTTATTCCACTCCCTCTTTCCAGTTTTAGGACAAGAACTTTAAGACTTTCATTATGTTAGTAAATAATTATGTGAACCATGTGTTTGTCCATTAATGCAGTTTATTGAAAACTCCTCCTCCATTCCTATTAAATACTTTGCTCAGATTTTCCATAAGTGTGCATATAATTTTGCTAAAATATTTGTCTAAATCAAATAATATGATCACATGTGATTTCTGTTATTCTATTAACATGAGGAGTTGCACTGTCTTATTTTCAAATATTAATCTTTCATTATTGAGCTAAATCACAATTAGGCTACTATTGCCAAAATGATTTTCATTAGAGACTGAGCCATGATTGTTTAATATATTGATTTATTTTTAAAACAAATGGTTTTTAATATAATAACTTAAAGGCATAAATTAAGCATAAACATGCAAATAATATATAAAGAACATATTTCAAAATTATTAGCAAAAAATAATTAATGATCCCAGCATATTAATGGTCAATATTAAGTAAACACTCTCAAAATGGTTAGATTCATGAAAGATTAAGCAGATATAAAAGAAAAACTCTCACCTATAAAGAACCTTAAAATACCAGATGAAATATATGGACAACTGATTCAGACATTTGACAAAGGGGCCTACAGAACTGTGGTTAGAGAGAAATAAGCTGTAGCCTAGGATCATCCTGGCTTCTGGGGCTGCAGCACAGGAGCCCAGCGCAATGGCCTTGCATAATGGAAGCAAAATTTCATTTGTGTTCTGTGACATGGCTTGCCTTTTCTTTCTTTTCTTTTTTAAAGACAGAGTCTCATTTTGTCACCCTCGGTAGAGGGCTGTGGCATCACAGCTCACAGCAACATCCAGCTATTGGGCTTAGGTGATTCTCTTGCCTCAGCCTCCCAAGTAACTGGGACTACAAACACCTGCCATAACGCCCAACTATTTTTTGTTGCAGTTTGGTAGGGGCCAGTTTCAAACCCACTACCCTCAGTATATGGGCAAGTTCCCTGCCCACTGAGCCACAGGTGCTGCCCATGGCTTGCCTTTTCTAAACATACAGTAAGTTTCCATGAGCCAACCAATGAATTAAGGAGAAGATAAGTACGGGAAATTTTTCAAGTTCTAAATAAGCAGAGACGTAAGATTAGACCCTACAAAAGAAAAGATCCATGGAGTATAACATAGAAAATAGCTACAATCCAAAAAGATGCATGAAGAGGAAAATGAAGTCTGACATAAACTAATTAGAAGAAATGTTTTTGACACCTTACCAGTGTTTGTCAAAACATTGTTATGATATTTATTATTACATTTTCATCCTTTTTAAACATTAATAATTTAAAAATAAAATGATACATATTCTATATTCCTTGTGTTTAATTTCTACTGACAACATGCTACTTGGTAAAGAAGCTAGTGTCTTCTTATTTGTCAGTATTTTAGACTATCATACAATAATTTTCACAAACTAAAATATAAATTCAATACTTTGGGGATCTGAAAGAGTTCTGTTATAAATAAATACTTAAGATTCCAATATTTACATGCTAACAATTTTGTAGTATAATATAATTCAAATTACCCTTACTTGTTCATTTATTATTTTATCATAATTTATGATTCATCATTTTACACTTTTAACCTCTCAAATCCTTGTCTTAGTGAAAGTTAAGTTTACCTGGCACCTTACATCACTACCAGCCAATTAGTTTTATAAAATAATAATGATATGAGCAGGAAATACTTTTAATATCATTTTTAAACTCTGTGATTTAATTTAGAAAACAACATTAAAGCCAATTTTAAAATTTTGTATGTTCCTATAAAATTATTAAACTTTCATTTTTTTCTTTTTTTAATATTATTGATTTAAGATGTTTCAGTCTGGCTTTATTTTATTACCTTGGCAACTGAAAAGATTATTTTCTATTTTACATAGTCTCTTATAATATTCTTATAAAATTTTAATTTTGATAGCATAATGTAAACCTGCGAACTTTCCATTTAGACTATTATTTTGCTTTCTTTTCTGTTCAGGAGATTATGGAAAAGACTTTTTGAGTTAAAAAATTAATTTAAATTGGAGGAAAATAAATAATAAAAGAAGTTTGGTCCATATTCATAATAAAAAGTGTGGTTTGAAATATTCAAAACATACTATTTTGAAGTGCCATTTCTGAACGTGTTTAAATACTAACCCCCAAAGTGAGAGTATTAGGTAGTAGCACCTTAGGATAATCTTGGTCATGAGAGTAAAGGTTTCATGGACGGGATTGGTGCTGCCATGGGTAAGAAAAGAGAACCAAAAAGGCTCCCCTTCCCCTTCTTACTCCTTATAAGAACACATTATATTAAGCAGGCACCTTTCATAAACAAGTGAGCCTTCTTCAGTAAACAAATCTGCAGGTGACCCTGGACATTTCATCTTTAAAAATATTACAAGAGAAGTAAATACTTTTGTTGGTAAGCCATGCAGTTCATGGTATTTTATCATAGCAGCCAAATGGACAAAGAAAGCAAATGAATGTTTTGTTATGAAACTTCAGCTCCTAAACTCAAGCTGATAAAGAAATCAAATCATTACTTAACAATTCATGGACTAGTTCTAATTTACTGCTATAAAACAGTAAAAATAAAGTTTTCGTACAGAATTCATGGTTGGATTTTTGATTCAACTATAATCAACTACTAAAGGAAAATAATAAGTTAAAGTCTAGGGATGTTTGTCCTTTTTAAAAAAAGGATATAGAAAAAATTGGTAAATATTGCTTTTCTAATAAAATGCCTGTTATTCAGAAATTAGTTAAAATGGTATTATGATTAAAACATTATGTTTCATTAAGCCATTTTACAATAAAATAGGCTTATAGTTGCTACTATTTGGGGCTCTAAAAATAGCTCTAAAACTCCATTTGAATGTAAACAAATCCTGAAAAGATTAATAGTGGCTTTTTTTTTTTAATCTAAATTTTAAGAAAAAATAATCACTGACAGAACACTTTGAAAAATTGTCCATATTTGTTCACCGGAATTATATTAGTGTTTCATGTTCTTGGTTGACTTATATTTGAAATATGCATTTCCAGAAGTAAGTCGATATTAGCATACAGATAGAATTGAATATTATGTCAATAATGATTGACACAGTTGATATGTACTGATTGCCTCCTTTTTGATTAGTTTTATTTTTTTCTAGGAGGCAGAAAATGTAAAGTAGCATTTCCATTTTCCAATCCATTTAAATTTAAAAGAAAGTAATAATCTAGAGAAAAATAATAAAGGCTCTGTGTTTAGAATCTGATTGACATGTGGCTAAAGTCTGTTTCAGTTGTAAAGACAGGCTACTATCAATAAAACTGCGTTGACTCAGTTGGTGTCCTCAGGCTCTCTTTGCCCACCTATGATTGATTTTAAAGCTATGACTACAAGAGAAAAAAAATAACACTTTGTTATGTCTATATGAATTTCCACTGACACAGTCTTACTGTTTAATTTGAAATGCAGTTGAAGTGAAATGAAAATGTTGGCTAAAGCAAGTGTAACCAAATTTTCGTAAGCATTTCTTATAATGGAAAATAAACTCAGAAACTGGTATTTCATTATAATATAGACAAGAAATGCCTATAAATGTACATGTGTAATGAAATCATCAATAATCTATAATACAAATGATGTTTAAGTTTAATGTAATTTTGTATATTAGAAAATTAATTATAAATATTTGTGAAAGAAAGCAGAGCTGAATTTAAAAAAGAGGAGAGAATGTGTACTACTACATGATGTAGAAAATAAAGGTAAAGTGTACAGAGACCTCTCAGGTGAAGGGATTTAAAAATTATAGAAAACTTAGAACAGGAGAGTAAATAAATAACTGAGCTTCTGTACACATATATTCAGAGTAAGACATGGCTTGAAATAAGCATTAAATATTTAAAACTTAAAAGAGTGGATCATAACTTTTATCATTTCATTTTCTTTCTGAGCTACCAAATATAGCCATCATATAGCCATATTAATTCAAAACTCTTCATAAACTGAGATAGTGATTTCTGTATGTGTGAAAAAGCAATAAAATAAAAATAATGTTAATTTATTATTATTTAATAATTTTATTGTATTTATTATTTATACATTCTAGTAAACACTGAAAAAATGTAGGTTAATAAAGACATAAAAGCAAGATATAAATTTCAGATTATACATTATTTTGACATTCCTCTGATTAATAGAATTCCAACTATGAATCAAAACCACAATTTCAAAAGTTATGATAACAGCAAATTTCTGTAATTAATGTTGTGACTATATGTAACCCATAAGCTGAAAAACCCATTTTAAACTTATTCTAATTAAAATCCTCTGGTGCCCCTCTCTTTCTCCTTGACCTACTGCATGGTTATTGAGTTTTATATCACTTGGCTTAGGGTATCACTTAGAAAATGCTGACTTTTTTCCTTTATGCTTTCCACCTACCCTGGGCTTCCTGCACACTTGTAAGTCATTGCAGAACCAGGCATTCAGGGAAGTGATTGATGATAGCAGCTACTGTCCCTGAGAGATTTTGATCCCCACCAGAAATTTGGCATCTATCATATGCTGGCAAAATTCAATTGTTCCTTGATGATTTAGTATCTCAAATCCTAGGTCCCACAAATGCTATTTGGAGTGGAAATTCTAAATATCTTGTTGGATAGGGTGCAATGATTTCTACTTTTTTTAAGTATCAGTGAGCTCAAATGTAAACATAATGTAACTCATATTGTACCATATTTTTCAATTAAAGAGAATATCATGACCTTCACTTTCCTGTACATATTATAGTAGGCAACACTAAATAGAAAAAGTCTACTTCAGGTATGAAATCACAGTATGAGTGACGTATGAAGTGCTGTGTACATCAAATACTAGTCTGATTCAGAACATATATGCAATTTTGCATTTTCATTTTATTCCCATAGTTTTGTTAATATTTTCCAGATTCCATTCTTTAAGCATTTCAGGATGAAAAATAAATGTAATGAAGTAATTTACTATTTGACTAGAAATTTAAGTGGAAAGACGGACAAAAATTTAAAATGTTTTAGGTGAAAGAAGAGATTCAAAGTTAAGAAAAAAATCAATGTTATAAATAGAAAATGAGAATACTTGTGTATTTATTTATTTATTACTTATTTTCTTAAAGTCTTAGTTTCTTCCTTGAAGAAGAAAATCTTTAGAAGAGATACTATTACAGGTATGACAGTGTTGGTGTGTTGAGAAGAGAGCAGATGTTTTATGTATAAGAAATGTCAATAAATAAGTCACAGGAAAGAATAATCAACTAACAAAATAAAGAAAATATAGCCATTTTATAAGATATTTTCAAAACATTCTTTGTTTCAATTAATTTATTTTATAAATGCAATATTTATTTATTTTATTAAGTCATATACACATAGATCATGAATACATTTATGCATATGTGGGGTACAATGTGTTGATTTTTTCATACAATCTGATGTGCTTACATCAAACCAGTCAACATAGCTTTCGCCTCATTTACTTGATTATTGTGTTAAGACATTTATATTCTACACTTGACAGATTTGACTTGTACCCTTGCAATATGCTCCAAATGCTTGTACCCTTGCAATATGCTTTTTACCCTCCCTCTATCAAATGTCTTCCGGCCCCTCCCTTCCCACTCCATTTCTCTCCTTCATCCTGGGCTAT
>CAUYON010159335.1:0-17696 GCA_963573935.1 Arctocebus calabarensis | reverse complement strand
TCATATACATTCAGAAATATTTTGATCATACTGTTACAGATATCCTTCATGGCATTTCCTTGATCACTATATAAAGATATTAATACTCTACCTTTAATAAGTTTCGCCAGTACCCTGCTAAGATGCACCGTAGGTGTGTTCCCATGACTTTTTATAATTTATTCTATCCCAAAGGAAGGTGCTTCTAATCCTCTGGCCAAGGATAATGACTGTATCAGTATCCTATTTTAAATTCTGAAGTGGGTGAATTTTATTTTCACTTACTGTTACCTTTAGGAGTTGATTTCCATTTTGTGATGTACCAGAGAGTGTAAGCAATACATTTATTTACATAATGATTGTGTAGAATAAGAGTAGAAAACTAGGTTTGCATGTTGTATTGAGATTTAACTTTCTTTTTCCTCACATGTTGGCATTTTAGGTGTGTGACCCACTGATACCTTATTGACAAATACATTTCCTGTTTTTCGTCTCTCATTTGTAATTTCTTTGCTCCTACAGTGTGTCCTGCAAGAGATACGTACTTTCCCTCTTATCCTATACCAGCTTATTAATTTTTGCTTATATTTTTAAATAGTTGAGGCAATAGCTTATGTACGGGATGTAACGTGAGGAGTTCAAGTAGGGTCTTTTAGACAGCCGTTTCGGAGATGATTTTCAGCATTGCATCAAAGCTTGTTCAGAGAAATTTAACCTTGTTTGGGTGCGTCTCATTGGAAACAATGTGACCTTTAAACTTTTTCCTTGTTATTTTGTGTTAGCATATTTCCTGGTACCTAATACATTTAAGGATTAGCTAATTATTCAACTAGTGTTATCTCCTTTATTAATATTAATCGTTGATGTGTAATGCTGCCCGCTTTTTGGCAATGAAAACCATTGACCTGAGAAATATGTTCTAACTGCTTTTTAAATGTTTGAAACTAAGCGTATTGAAGGGGAAAGTTGTGTATATTTACTTACTATTAAGAAAAATTACCTAAAACTTGGAAGGCAAAAGAATGTTCTTTTAGTCCCTTGTCAAGAATATTGTGTAACAGGCCCACCCTAGGGATATTTAATTCTAATTCCAGTTCCTGTGTTGGACTTGATTGTATGGAATAGAGCCTAAACATTAGGACATTGCCTTTTTGTTCAGTAGAAAGGGGAACCCCAAATGTTATGGTTTTATTGTTTTGTAGAACATTGCTAGTTTTTATTTAACCTACTTGTCTTATTTTAATGCTTTTTAAAAAATGCCTTTTCTGAGAAACTGTATAAACCTGTCCCACAAATGCTCTTGGAACCAGCTTTACCGTCTACTTGTTCCTTCATCAGTTAATGAGTCTAATACAATTTTTGATGTGTGTTCATTCTCTGTCACGTCGGTGTCATTTTCTTGAAAGTCAAAGTTTGGTACAACCATAGCATTTCTGTCCTGTACCTCCACACTTTACCTGGGAATTGACTTTCTAGGGCGTGCACCGGGATTCCAAACTCCGTGAGTGAAACTACTGTCCTAATTGCCATTGTAAATCTTTAAAGAAAGCTTATCATGTAAATGTTGGTTTTAATACTTAAACTGTCCTACTGAGTTACTTTTATTTTTTTCCCAGGCATAAGCACATACAGCAGTCACTCCAGAGAAAATAACATTTTGAGAAATTTTCCAGTCACAATTGATTAGAGGAAAAAGCAACAGAGAAGTACATCCTCCTGTGTGCGTACCCGCGGTCTGCTGCTTATAATTCAGCTTAGTAATGAAGCCACCATTATGTCTTCAGTCAGTGAAGTAAATGTGGATATCAAAGATTTCCTAATGAGCATAAATTTGGATCAGTATCTCTTATGTTTCCGTGAGTCTGGTTATAATTCGGTGAAGGATTGTGTAGCAATAAATGATAGCGTGTTGCACACAATTGGAATATCACCTACAGGACACCGTCGGAGGATTCTGAAACAGTTACAAATAATCTTATCAAAAATGCAGGACATCTCAATATATGCAAATATTCATAAAACAAAGAAAAATGATGATAGTTCAAAGGATCATCAAGCTCCCTCTTCTGATCAGCATACCTGCGTCGAATGTTCAGATTCTGGTATTGTTCCCACAACTGGCCCACCACAGTTAGACACTGTTACAAAAAATTTTGATGAAAATGATGTTGCTGTGGAAAATAGCCAATCTCTGCGATCGGATGATAAACTCTCTCCTAACAATGACCTTCCCATTTCAGAAGAACTAAACCCAAACTTGGAATCTTTTCATGATAGTGAAAATATTAACATAGAATCTGTGATTAAGAAGAAGACTGTGGATTGCACAATTGAAGAACAACAAACAGAAAAAGTTAATTTGATCTCAGAAAATCTCAGTAAGCTTCCTAAGGCAGACCCTGAATGTTTTTCTTTTGTTGGCTGTTCTGGAAGTAAATCTGATGCAAATTCTGGAAACGGACCCAATGGTGTATTAGAAAAATCCCCACCATCCCCATTCTTTCAGTTTCAAGGAGAAATGGTTGTAAATGATTTGTATGTTCCGTCATCACCAATCCTGACACCGATGAGGAGTCGTAGCAAGTTGGTTTCAAGACCATCTCGATCTTTTCTGCTAAGACATCGGCCTGTGCCAGAGTTACCAGGGTCAACAAAAGGAATTTCAGGGAGGTAAGAATTTTTATGATATGTTTGAGTATTCAGTTCGAGGGAACTTAAGTTATTTTTAACAGTTACATTTCCAGTGTTCCTTTCTAAATCTGACTTAACGTTTACCTGTTCTACCAATCTCTTCCTTCTCTTTTTATAAATTTTCCTTGGGCCAGTGTACATTATTTTCTATTTCTAATAGAAATAAGTCTAATAACTTCCTGGACTCTTAAGCTGTTCCCTACTATACTGGGGGAAATATTTCTTCCCCTAATTCTGCCAGGATATTCCTTCTCATATTCTTTCATTCACATCTGGAATTACAGGCCTTTCCATTAGGCAGTTCTCATATTTGATTTTCACACTTTTGTTTCCCCACTAGATTATTTATTCTTTGACAGAGAAAGTGCCTTTAATGTTTCTCTCTGCTGCCGGGCACAGTGCTTGGCACCAGTTAGTAATTCCACACCTATCTGTTGAAGTTATTACTAGTTACTGTGGTAGGTGGGAAGGATGTAAAAAAGAATGAGAGGGCTTGCAATCTAGTGTTACGGATGATAGGTGTAGAGAGATGCTATTAGTACAGTTAGGAAACCAGGTTCATTGGAGACTGGAACTCTAGGACCCCAAGAGGGGCCCTGGCAGTGTCAATCATTAAGGGAGTAGGTCCTTGGTATCCGGAGGTCACTGAGCGGTGTGAGGAAGAGCTGACTTTAGCAGCAGAGAAGAGTTTTCATCTGTTTCTCAGCCTTATGCTTAAAATAGTTACGGTTTTCTCCAGGGTTGGGGTGCGATTTTACTTTTTCCGCTGAGAGCTAACACTTGTCTGCTGGCAGACAGGAGTGCAGTGGCAGTAAACACTTAACACACTTCCTGCACAGGGCCAGCCTGGCCTCTCTGCAAGTTTTCCCCTTCACCTCTTGAGTGTGTGGCTGCTACTGATCCTGTTGCTCTTAGGCACTTTTGGTAATTGTGGTGAAAGTTATATTCGCAAGAAAAAGAGTGTAGCAATTTAGTGTTTCCAAGGGAAATTGTAGCAATTTACAAGGCTGTTAACGTAAGTATTTCCAATTAGAGCAAAAACTCTTTGATGACAGAGCCCTAATTTATTTGTCCTTATTTTGACATCCCTAGTGCCAATAGCAATGCCTGGTATTTACTAGGAAATCAATGGTAATTGTATTATTTATTAAGCATGGGGGCACTAGTTTGGTTTGTAATTTTCCATGGGTTATCTTATGTTCACAATGGCCCTTTGAAGTATATGAAGTTCACCCTAGTTTACTTATGAGGTAACTTAGTCTTAGGTTGATTTTTACAGGACCAAAAGGGTGGTGAACTGGGATTGCATTCCGGTATATCTTTCTTGAGAACATACTTTCTAAACCATTCATTTGATAAATATTTTTAAGAATGTTGATTGCATAACAATTGGATTATTTCTTGGGATTGGAGAAGGCCACTAATTTTTGCATGATGCTTTTGATTTAAAATATTTTGCTGATTTTGAACAATTTAAAATAAACGAAAATTTAAAAATTCGGATGGCCAAAGGTTTTGACATGTGAGAAGGGTTTATTAGGAGCACCTAGGTTAAAACTGCATTTCTGACTGAACAGAATCCTTTCGGGAGTCCTGAAGACAACTTCAGATAAACATTTGGTTAAAGTTTCAAACAGAAGGTGCTATTTTTCATGAATTTTATAGAGTCTTTGGCACTCATTCAGTTCAATAGGGGCAGCAATACTCCACCTCACTTTTCTTAGGCTCCTGGCTGAGTCTGAGAATTAAATAGATGCCAGACAAATTAACAGGAGGAAAGCATACCATTTTTTTGATACAAGTAACACAAGTTTTATGTGGCATGGGGACATGGCTTTAAAGAGATGAAGACCCAAAGAAGTAGTTAATTGTCAAACACTTAGGTACTGAATTGGACAAAGAGTAGTAAATTGTGGAAAAATAACTAAATTACATGGGAGAAGCTTAAAAGATAGGAATTATTTTAACAAAGTCCATGAAGAATTCTTTTTTAAATGTTTAGATTAATGTGAGGCTACATATGATTACTTTATATCATTTGTGTTTATAAGATAAAGTCCAAGATACAGTTGTGACTTTCACCTAGGAAGCATGCCACTCACCTCTCCATTGTACCTGTTACCTGGGACCTTACTGAACTCTGTCCCCCTCTCCCCTCTTCTTGAATTTGAGTTTTTCTGTCACGTGAGCATGCTATTAATGTACAAATTTCAAATTAGTTCTCAGTACATGTTGATGCTTGATTTTTTCATTCTCGTGATATTCCTTAGGAGAATGTTCTCCAAGTCCATACAAGTTGTAACAAAAATAAAATACAAAATCTCCATCTTATTTTGGGATAATATTCCGTGGTCCATACATTCCACAGGATATTAATCCATTCATATGTTGATGGACACTGGTGTTTCCATATCTTTGCAATTATAAATTAAGTTGCCGTAAGCAATCAAGTGCAAATGTTGTGATAAAATGAATTTTTTTCTATTGGATAGATACCTAGTAATGGGATTGAGAGATCAAGTGGAAGGTCTACTCTTAGTTCTTTGAGGACTCCCCATATGAACTTTCCATAAAGGCTGTCCTACCAACAGTACAGTAGTGAAGTGTCCCTTCTTTCTGCACCTGCACCAGCATTTCTTGGTTTGGGACCTTGTGTTGTGGACCATTCTCACTGGACTTGGGTGATATCCGAAAGTGAATTGGTCTTCCATTTCTCTAATTTATTTATTTATTTATTTATTTTTTGAGGTAGAGTTTCACTCTAAGTAGGGGGCCATGGCAGCATCATAGCTCACAGCGACCTCAGTCTCCTGGGCTCAAGTGATCCTCTTGCCTCAGCCTCTTTAGGCACCCATCACAATGACTGGCTTGTTTTTCTATTTTTAGTAGAAATGGGGCCTCACTTTTGCTCAGGCTGGTCTCAAACTCCTCACCTTAAGCAATCCATCAGTCTTGGCCTCCCAAAGTGCTAGGATTACAGGAATGAGCCAATGTACCTGGCCCATTTCTGTAATTGATTGGAGATGGCATTTTTCATGAGTTTGTTGGCCATCTGTCCTCATGAAAAAAGGTTCTGTTCACGTCTCTTGCCCAGATTTTGATGTAGTGGTTTGTTCTTTTTTTGTTGATTTGAGTTTTTTGGAGATTCTGATTATTAGCTTTTTGTCAGATTCATAGCAGGCAAATATCTTCACTCACTCTGATGGTTGTCTCTTTGCTTTGTTGGATTGTGTCCTTAGCTGTGCAGAGACTTTTCAACTTGATCAGGTCCCATTTATTTTTGTTGTTGCTGTGATTGCCTTTGGGGTCTTCTTCATAAATTCTTTCCAAAGGCCAATATCATTAGGCGTTTTGGGTACTGGAGTCTTTCTGTCTTAACTTCTTGTCCTTGAGGATAGGATGTTATTCCCTTTACATGGGAATTGTATCACCTGCTTTTAAGAAACAGCTGGAAGGTCAGAGAGATCTTTTTGGACCTGCGGTTTTCCAATACTTGTTTTTCATTTAGAATAGTCCATATGCCAGAGTGGTATATTTTCAGTTTCTTCAGTAGTAAATGTAGTTTTTGTATACTATAAAAGGCTTATTACTCATCGCTTCTCGGCCTTTAGGCTAAGATCAAGTGTAAAAGGCTTTTTACTCATTTTGTGACTATGAGTCCTTAAAAATGACATTTGAACCAACGTTAATGTTTGTAATAAGTAATTTAGTACTAGCCATCTCAAGGTACTTTATTCAATGTGATTTTTAGGCCAAATTACCCATCATGACCTTTTTTGTCTTGGGTTTCCATTTACCTTAGTAACTATGTTACTTAGTAACTGTGCTTTTGTGGTGCTGACATCATAAAATGAGCAAATAAAAATATTTTCAGACTCCGCTATTTTTCCATATGTTCCTTCCCTATGTTGCAAATAGAAATTATAAGATTTTAAAGTGTTATAATGTGACTTTTTAGCAAACCGTGGATTTTATAATCTGAGTTTCCTTTAGTCAGATAAAATCAGCAAGTCATACTTAGTGCTTTCCTTGATATACCAAATAAAACATCTTTGTGGCCAATTTTTAAAATGTAATTAGTAATTAAACATTTCATGCAATCATTCAAAGGAATGTGGTCCTGTAAGTGTTTTCTTGACATGAGGCGCTTTGCTTCTCTTTTTGGAATTGGACTCTCCTTGCCTCCTTCCTTCTGATACAGTCAACCTTCTAGTCAAGAGGATCCTCTTTGTTTTGACCCTAGGTTCTTCCCTAAATTCCGCCTGTTCTTTTTCTCTGGAGGCTGGACTGGGTGGGGCTGTGCTGGACAATAACCTCAGGTTATCTTTTAACTCCTATCTCTAGAGAGCCAGATCAGAACTGGCCTTGAAGCATCAGCACTTTCCTTATCTCTTTCACCTAGAGATCTCTCTCATCTCTTGGCATTCTAGCAGAAAGCAGTTCCAGCCGGCATGTTGTCATTGCCATGGGAAAGCTCGATTAGTCCTGTGACCCTGCTCAGGAGAGTCCTAGTATCTTGAGGCAGGTAGGAGCAAGTATCTTATAGCTACTGAAGAGGTATCTTTCTCCTCAGTTTAATGATTTTTATACACTCTTTTATGCAACTCTGTTATTCTTGGCATGCTTCGCAAAGCTCTCCTCTCTTTTCCGTGTAGTGAGCCTCTGAATGTTTTGAGGGAAGGGAAAATGAGGAGTCAGAAGTAATGGTAAGGGGGTGTAAGCAAAGCTCCTGTGTTGTGGGAGTGTATCTGTCACAAAACTGACATGCCGTATTGACTGAGGGCTTTTCAAACAGTTGGAAATCTAAACCTGATGTCTCCAGCATTCTTTACATTTTTATTAAACATTAGAATCTTAAATTTTTTTGCATGTATGTAGACATTCAAAATGATTAACACTGTTTTATAGATTTCAATGTTGAAAATGTATATGAGCAAAAAATGTACAGAAAAGTAGGAAGCAATTGTTTACTTCACTGGATGAGAAAAATACAGAAAGGCAGTCCTATCTTTCATGTTCAAGGTACATTTTATGTTACAGAAAAATGCCTACTAGTACTAATATTCATATATTTATATTTATTTTTATTATATTTTTGAGACAGTCTCACTTTGTCATACTTGGTAGAATGCCATGGCATCATAGCTCACACCAACCTCTATCTAACTCTTGGGTTAAAGCAATTCTCTTGCCTTGGCCTGTAGAGTAGCTGGGACTACACGTGTCCACCACAACACCTGGCCATTTTTAGATGGGGGTCTCACTCTTGCTCAGGCAAGTCTGAACCCTGTGAGCTCAGGGTGGTCTACCAGCCCCTTCCTCCCAGAATGCTAGGATTGCAGGTGTGAGCTACTGCACCCAGCCTAAAATTCATATTTTTTAATTTTAAGTGCTTGGTAATAAACTCTATGAAAAAATAGGCTATTTCATTAATTTCTAAATCTTGACCTGGACATCTGAATAATTGAATCAAAATTTACATACTTAATAGATTTGTGATTAGAGAGTAAGGATATCTGTTCAGTATTCCTTATAAATTATAATAAAAAGTCATACTTCTTATAAATCTACCTTGTTTGATAAAAATATATATTAAATGTCAACTTTACTAGTAGATCAAAAACATTTTCATGATGATGATGTAGACTGGCATTTTGCTATCCTTTGTAACAATCAAAGGATAGGTTGATTTTTTTTTTTGGAACTGTAGAGGTTGAGACTTGATGCATTTGTAAATTTCACTTTTTTTTTTTTTTTGTAGAGACAGAGTCTCACTTTATCACTCTTGGTAGAGTGCTGTGGCATCACACAGCTCACAGCAACCTCCAACTCCTGGACTTAGGCGATTCTCCTGCCTCAGCCTTTTGAGTAGCTGGGACTACAGGTGCCCGCCACAACGCCCGGCTATTTTTCTGTTTTTGCAGTTTGGCCGAGGCCGGGTTTGAACCCGCCACCGTTGGTATATGGGGCCGGCTCCCTACTCAGTGAGCCATAGGTGCCACCCAAGTTACCCACTCTTATGCTCTCTGAATTAAGAGTTTTGTGTTTTGGGTAGATATAATGAAAACTTCAGGGTAATTTTAAACTGCTGCCTAATGATTTTGCTTGTTTTTCCTTTTAAATCAACTCTATAAGGACCCGTAGTCTGTTATCAGTTTTGAGAATTGCATTTTTTTGAAAACACATTCTGTGAAGTAATGATTCATATATAGTATGTAACTGATTATTTTTTGGTGTGGTTGCCTTGCCTAAGCAATAGATAAGTGTAAATCATAGAAGGAGATCCTTTATTACCTATATGCCATTGCTTTTCTGGGTAGTTCTGATGATTACAATGTATGTTAAAAAATGACATCAGTAGATATTCTAAATCGTCACTCTGATAATCAAAGTTATTCATTGCTTTTCCTTCTTTTTAAATTCTTTAAGCCAAACTTTAAAAAAAATTTTTTTGAGCAGAGTCTCCCTCCTGGCTTAAAGCAATCCTCTTGACTCATCCTCCAGAGTAGTGAGTACCTAGGACTACAGGTGCCCAGCACAAGGCCATACTCATTTGTCTATTTCAAGTTGAGATGGGTTTGTACTCTTGCTTAGGCCAGTTTCCAACTCCTGAGCCGTCCTGGAGTGCTAGGATTACAGGCAGGAGCCACTGTGCCATGCCAAAGCAAAACATTTTAATTTGGGTACCAATGATAGTTGTCTTTGCCTCTCTGAATATAATTACAAAATACTATGGACTGGGTGGTTTAAACAACAGAAATGTATTTGCTCACAGTTCTAGAGACTGGAAGTGTGAAGTCAAGGTGTTAGCACAGTTTGGTCCAGATGAGGGTTCTTCCCTGGCTTCTGGGTGTCTGCCCCCTTTTCTCAATGCCTAGACTCAAGGAGAAAGAGAAACACCATCTCTGGTGTCTTTTTTTTTTTTAAGGCCACCACTTTTATTGGAATTGGGCCCTACTTTGTGACCTCATTTACCCTTAATTATTTCCCACACACTCTGTCTTCTAGGGGTTCAACATGTGAATTTGGGGGGAGGGGATATAACTTTATCCATAAGTGTAGTTTTTCTTTACTTTCATGGAAATTTGTTTATTCTTTATTTAGGTAATATGAGTGAGGCATTTCAAAAGGCCTTGCAAACACATTACAATCTCCAGATAAAGATTGTTTGTAGTAGAATAGCCCATCAGATCTGAACATCTGCACCACATTCCTTCTCTTTTTAGAAAAAGAAAATTTGATTTAAGGTTTCCAAACAATGAAACTTTGTGGGAAAATATGAAATTACCAAAAAATATACCAAAACCCTTACCAAGTTAATGTAATTTAGAATCATTGATGTTTTCATGTTGGGGATTTTGGATTTTCCCATGAGATGCCCCCAAAATGGCCCTTGACGTCACCCTGTAGCTCAATGTGCCTTATTTATAAAATAATCATTACCCCATTTTACAGAGAGATGGCTAATGCAAAGAGGATATTTTGTAAATATTCTTAAAAATTTTACAAAATAACCATTCAGATTGAAAAAAAAAATGTCCTAGTGGACCTAGACTTTAGTTTGTTGAGAAATCAGTAATGCAAATAACCTTTCTGTCTCCTTCTTTGGGCCTGGCACTAACCAGTATTCATATTTGATGTTTATCCTCCTCAGATATGCTTTTGTACTTTGAGTATAAGACCAATCGCATTGTTTCTGATATTTGTGATTTATGAAAATGATATTCTTTTGCAGCCTGGTATTTCACTTAGTATTATTTCTGATACACGTATTTGTCCATGTCTATGCGTGTATTTTATGCAGTAACTGCTGTACAATGTCTTATTAACAGAAAACAAAATTTACTCCCCTCTTAGGTTGTTGCCACTTCTTTACTATTACAAATAAAGGGTAATCATTTTGAGGACTTTTAAGAAACAAGTGTATATTAGCTTTACCAGGAGAACCAGATGTTTTTTTCCTAATAAAAATAATAAAAATTTGTTCATTTTTGAGTGTTTGTGTTGTGTAGAGTAATGCCTTATGCTCTTTAAAGTACGATAGCACTGATAATCATAATATTTCTAGGGATCAGTTCTTGTTTATATCCCCTTTAATAGCTCTGAAACCAGGTTCGGGACTGTTAGGCACCTTGACCCAGATCACAAAAGCATAACAACAAAAAATGATGATGACTATTGCTAGGTTTTGAAGGTTTGCAAGTTAACAATGCTTTATATTTCAATTTTAGAAGCAGCATTCAGGATAAATAATGAGAAAATAATAGCACAAAGAATAAAAGATAAAATTAACATTGAATTCTGGCTTTGCCTCTTACCTGTGGCATTTGGGCTGAGAGAACCTGCTTCCCTTATTGGCAGGATTAGGACACCAGCTCCTACCTCTTGGAGGTGTTACCAGTAATTATTGTAAGATACAGAGATATAAAGCCCTTGACATAATACTTTGGGCGTAATAGATGTCAAAAATAAAAGAGTTTGTGATAAATTATTAGTAGACAAATTGAAAATACAAATTGATAACCTAGAGTTTTCAACACACCTTTTTGCTATATTGAGCTAATTTTTTACCTGCACTAGTTCATCGAACTTGGTAACTAGATTTGGTAATCCCTTATAGATGAACATACTATAGTGAAATCAAAAGAAGTTATTACAAATGTTTTTATTTACATTTTATATGACTAGCAGTAAAACCAACAAAATATTGCTTTAAGGTACCACTAATGGATATACTTAAAATAGTTCAAAAACAGTTCAGTCTTCAGTCTTTTTTTATTTTAAATACTTTTTTCCCCAGTAAATTAGATTGATTTTTTTCTTTCTTTCTTTTTTTTTTTTTTTGGTGGCAGGGCTGTCTCTGTTGCCTGGTGTAGGGCTAGATTGTAGTAGCATCATCATTGCTCTCTGTAATGTCAAACTCCTGGGCTCAGCTGTTCTTAGGTCTCAGTCTCCCAAACAGCTTGAGACTGCAGCCACAGAGCCACCAATCTTGGTGCCCTGTGACGTTACCATGGCTATGATGTCACGAGGCAAGAGGAATTTTTCAGCTTCATTATTGATATCCTAAGACCATGGCCATATATGTCATGTGTCATTGACCATGCTTGTTATGAAACTATGTCTGTATGTATACCTTTGTGAACATAAAATTCTGATATCTGTGTGGCATATTGTAAATGTTCAGTAAGAATCAGCAATATTTGTTTTCAGTGAAACTTACCAAAGGTATAGAAAATGTAAGTATTTTTTAATACTTTGGTAATATTCTTGCCTTTGACCCCCTGCCAAAGACAACTTGAAATCAGGAATATGTACTTGTGTTAGTAAAATACAAATATGAGGTAGTCAGGACAGTGGTATAAAAGTTATCAGGAATGTAGAGATAATAAACAAAGAATGAAGTGTTTTTTAATACTTTGGTAAGATTCTTGCCTTTGTCCCCTTGCCAAAGACAACTTCTCCCTGACAGTAAATGACAATCATTTTCTTTAAAAAAATTTTACCTTTAAGTATGTCCCAAACAGTATAGTTTTGCTTATTGGGGGAAATTAAAATGTATAATCATATAATTTTTTATAATTAAAATATAAAATCATATAATTTTTTTAGTCAAGTTCATTTTGCTTAACTTTGAGAATTATCTATGTTGATGTCTGTGTTTATAGTTTGTTCATTATCACTGCTATCTAGTATTTTATTATTGAATATGCCAAGTATCCATTTTTATCATTGATATTTTGTATCTTCAACATTGTCCTGTATTTTGTATATATTTATTTACATGTATGTGTACATATAGTTGGATATATTAATATTTACATATACACATACCTATAAGAATATATGTATATAAATTTATGATACTAAAGTCACATTTGACTTGTGCCGTTACAAGAGATTTCAGTGTGGATTTTTCATCTTTTGTTATCAGCATATATCAAGTATCACAAATTTATTTTTTATTAATGTTTTTTGAGACAGAGTCTCACTATGTCACCCTTGGTAGAGTGCGGTGGAATCACAGCTCACCTAAGTGCTTGTCTTGCCTCAGCCTCTGAAATAGCTGGGACTGCAGATGCCTGCCACAATGCCTGCCTATTTTATTTTTTTGTAGTTGTTATTGTAGTTTGGCAGGCCTTGGGCTGGGTTCAGACCTGCCAGTCCAGGTTCATGTGGCTGATGTCCTCGCCGCTGAGCTATAGGCACAGAAACAGTATCACAATTTTAATACGATTGTTTTATTGTGATACGTATACATTTTTTGGCACTTCTGTATAAATCACGTTTATTAAAATGAAATTTACATATGAAATACACTTATTTTAAGTAGGTTGATGGATTTGGACAAGTATGTATATCTGTGTGACCACTACCACAATTCAGATGTAGAACATTGCTATCACCCCCATTTCTTCCAAAATTCTATTGTGAAAATTTGTTGTCTATTTCTCTACTCCCTACGTCGGTCATCTGTCAGTCTCAGTATAAATTAGTTTTGCCTGTTCTAGAATAGCATATAAATGTAATCACACAATAAGAAATCTTTTGTATCTGGTATCTTTATTCAACATAACATTTTCAACATGCATCCCTGTTGTGTGCCAGCTTGTTTTGTTGTTGAGTAACAAACAAACTTGTTTTTTTGTGTATCTTCCCCAACTGGTTTATCCATTTTTCTGTTGACATATGTTTGGGTGGTTATTCTTGGATCATATTTACATGCACGTCTGTTGAACATGTATCTAGGAATAGGGTTGCTACATGATAGGATATGTGGATCTTCTACTTCAGTAAATAATGCAGAATGGTTCTTACCAAGTATTTATATAAATTTGCAGTATGATCAACAGTGGATATGTATTCCTCCTTTCATATCCTGAACATTTCTTTTAAATTTAGGCATCTAAATATGTAGTATAGTGGTATTTTATTGTGGTGGTTAATGTGTATTTTGTAGTGGTTAATAAGATGAACACTTTCTATTGCATTTATTTGCTATTGGAGACGTTTATGTCATTTTTGATATGATGCCATTTTGAGTGTTTTGCTATTTTTATTTCTATCTGAATGTTTTAAATTGTGCTGTCTTTCATAATGATTTTTAGACATCTTTGATACACTGTGGTTATGAGCCTTTGCCCAGTTTATCTTCCCTCTGCATATTATTTTTAAGTTAATCAATAGTATTGAGTTTGTTTTTACTCTTCATCCTGGGATCTTGCTTGACTTTTTAGTTCAAGAAACATATTGGTAGTTTTGTGCTGTTAATTTATTTCACCCTTTCCCACTTTCAAAATACCTTGCTGCTTCTTTTTTAATGTGCCTGGCTTTTGTTTCTTACATTTCTCTTACCCCAAGGTTGGGCCCTCTGCAGTAATGCCAACTTCAGTGAAGCGATCAGATCCCCTTGCCTCATTTCCAGTCTTAGGAGAAAACACTATGTCTTTAATCATCAAATACGATGCAGGATTTTCATTACTAAGTTAAGGAAGTTTCTTTCTATTCTTAGTGTGCTGAGAATCTTTGTCATGACTGTATTGTAGGTTCAATGCTGTCAGTTGGTTTTTCTGGATCTATTATCATGAACATATCACTTTTCTTCTTTATTTTGTTAATGTGGTGAATTACATTGATTTTTTTTTTTTTTCCAATGCCAAACCAATAGTGCTTTTCTGGGAAAAATCTCACCTGGTAATAAATTATTATCCATTTTATATATTGTTGGATTAGATTTATAATATATAAATTTTTATTCATTGTACTTAATATTTTGATAATTTTTGCATCTATGTCATAAAGAGTATTCAACCGTAGTTATCTTTACGAGTGATTTGTTACGGGTCATATCATATTGGCATTATAGAAGGAATGAGTTGGGACCTATTCCTTCCTCTCCTGTTTCCCAAAAATATTTGTGTGGGGATATTATTTCTTTAAATAATTTTTGGTGGAATTACCACAGAAATTTCTGGGCTTAGAGTTTTGTGAGGGTAGATGATTAATTATGAAGTTCAGTTTCTCTAATAGTATAGGGCAACTAAGATTTTTCTATTCAATCTTCTCCTATTTGGTCATTTGTGTATCAAAGAATTGTTTCATTTCATCCAAGTTGTTGAATGTGTTGACATAAAGTTTTTCCTAACAATCTGTCATTATTCCTTTAATGTTCTTAGAATTGGGACTGTTGGCCCCTCTTTCAGTTGTGATAGTAGTAATTTGCATCTCTGTCTTTTATTTTCCTTCATTGATGTTTGGCACTTTTATTGTTTTTTTTTCCAAAGAACCAGTTTGGTTACAATGATTTTAAAATTTCATTCATATGTTATTGTATTGACTTCCACTCTTTATTACTTCACTGCTTCTAGTTACTTGGGCAGGTGAATATCTATGAGAAGTTAAGAACGTCCTAATTACCTTTAGATGGAAAATAGAACTCTTCTGTGTAGCAATAGGTCTTTATTATCCTCTGTTTCAGCCTCATTTACCTCATTGCTGTTTTCATACTGTATTCTAAATAATTACCTGTAATATCTTTCTCCTAAGACTGTATGACCTTTGCAAGAAGGTCTTGTGTGTATTTTCTTATTACGTTCATAGAACCAGACACGTTTTTGACTCAATATGTTAAAGCTAATGACAAAAGAATTACATAAATACTGAAATCTAGTTAGTCAATTTGTTTCTCTAAGTTACACGGCCAGTAGTTTTGAAATTATGTGCATCTTAGCATGGGACGAATATGTTCACTTATTTTTGTAAGTTATAGATGTGAGAAGCAAGTATTTGTAAAATCCAGTGCAGTATCTTCCTTTAAGGCTATGTAGAAAGACACATTTGTGGAATTTGGCACGTCTGTTTATTTCAAATCAGACTTATTTTTATTATTGATTTTTCTACCCCAAAGAATGTATGTGTCTCTAATAAATCCTTTGCTCAAGACAATAGCTAATAAATATTTTTCGCTTTGCTTTAAGCTGTTTCCGTGAAAGAAGAAATGTTGCTACCTTAGCTGAAAAATCTGCAGCGTGGAAAAGTGAGTCTATGTGTTTAAAGTCTCTGTGAATAGGTTGGCCCTCATCTGAAAGCCTTGAACGTGTTAAAATCATGGTTGAGAAAGCAACCCACCTGTGGTATAGAGTATAATGAGAATAACTGTCTGCCAGTGTTCATAGTGACAGACATTTGTAAAGGGAAGTGAATAAAAGACAGTAATATGCACTCAGACGTGTGGAAATTTATACATGCTAATGTAAACCCCTTTTTAAAAATATAAGCTTCATTTATCATTAGACATATTCAAAGGCATTTAACTAAATTAAATGGTTTCTGGCAGTCTGAGCAATAAGGCAGAGTTATATGGAAAGTGATTTTGCCATAGTAACAGGAAAGGCCTGTTGTTCTGGCAAATCAATCATTGACACAGGCTTTTCTTTCTTTTTGGTTTTGCTTATACAAGTTTAGGAACATTCTTTTTGATAATACAATGTCAAATACTTGACTACTGAACCTTAAGTTTTTTTTTTTTTTTTTTGTCATATGAGAAATGCACGTATTGAGTATTCTTTCTTGTGGAACAGAATAATTCAAGGGTGGTGGAAATTGTCTTGAAATTATTTACAGGTGTGTTATTTGCTGTGGCATTAGAGGAATTAAGTGGATTCTGAAATTGTGACTGATACCTAGCTGTTATGTTAGTGAATGTTTTATAATCGTTTACTCTGAATTATAATAAAATAAGATTAATTTTCAATCGGTTAGAATATTTTCTTAGTTAGTAAATAACATTATCAATGGCACCATGCCAGTCTATGTTATGTGTGGGTGTTATAGTTGGTTATGTTAATGTGGATTTAGAGGTTAGCAAGGACATATGTGAGCAGTTACAGTTTAAGAAACAGTTATGTGTTACTGTTTTAAAGTGAAGGGTATATACGGTGAATGATGTATTAAGAAGAGGACAGGGGGAGTATATTGAGATTCTTATATAAAGAATTATGAGCATAATTTGGACATTCACAGAATAAAGCTTAAGTTGTGATATTGTTATAAAATAAACACATGCTTTTTCTTCTTTTTAAAAAAACAATATTTCATATTATTTACATATTTTCATTCTCATTCCATCGTTTCCCCAAAAGATTCAAATGAAGAGAATTCATCCTCCATCTTTCCTTATGGAGAGACCTTTCTCTTCCAGAGACTAGAGAATTCCAAGGTCAGTCCCATACATTTAATTTTTTTTCCCATAATCAGTTCATTGCTTTTCTGTGTGTATATATACATATATATGCTTCTTCATTTTCTTTTAAGTTATTCAAGGGATGCATTAGATTGACAAATGAAATTTCTAGTCAGTAAAAATTTTGGTAAATACATAATCTTTAAAAGTATGTATCCTATAAACATTTTCATTTTTATTTCAGGAATATAGGATTGTGAATTTTAAAAATTTGCCACAAGATCAAGTTCTTTTAATTAAAAACAAACAATCCCATAAAGCATCAAAGCTCTGTATCTTGCTTTGCCTTTTGTACAAATGCAAACTTCCTAAAGGTATAGACTTCTAATTATATGTATTTTAATTATTTAGTTCATTACTCAGTCTTCCCTGTTCAGTACTTGCAATCTTTTGCTATTTTATTTCTTGGTCTTGATAAAGGGGGAAGTTGGAAGACAAATATAAAGTAGGTGAGTGCAAATACATGAATTGTGTTCTTGGTTAGCTCCTTTTTTTCTTGGCCGAATTGATTTACTAATGACTTCAGTAAAATAGTAACAAAGGATTATCAAAAGCTACTGTTTATTTTATTTTTTTTTCCATCATTACCATTTATTAGCTGTGTGATCTTTTTTTTTTTTTTATTGAATCATATCTGTGTACCTTAGTTCAACCATGGGGTACAGTGTGGGGGCTTCACATGCAATCTGAGATATTTTTATCAACCTGATTGACATACAATTCAGGATATTTTCTAGTTTACTATATGAAAACATTTTTGATCCGTATTTAGAAGATTTCTCCT
>CAUYON010159332.1:0-47518 GCA_963573935.1 Arctocebus calabarensis | reverse complement strand
TGTAGCGGGCGTCTGTAGTCCCAGCTACTTGGGAGGCAGAGGCAAGAGACTCACTTGAGCCCAGGAATTGGAGATTGCTGCAAGCTGAGATGCCATGGCACCCTATCCAGGGTGACAGCTTGAGGCTCTGTCTCAAAAAAAAAAAAAAAAAAACTCATACCTGGCAATGAGAATTTGAAACTTGGTCTGATTCACTTTTTTAAAAGGCCATGGGCTCAATTTATAATTGTCAAGTCATGGAAGCAACCTAAGTGCGCATCAAACCATGAACAAACTGTAGTGTATGTATACCATGGAATATTATGCAGCCATTAAAAAAGATGGAGACTTTACATCTTTTACATTTACCTGGATAGAGTTGAAATACATTCTTCAGGGCAGCGCCTGTGGCTCAGTGGGTACGGTGCTGGCCCCATATACTGAGGGTGGTGGATTCAAACCCAGCCTCAGCCAAACTGCAACAAAAAAATAGCTGGGTGTTGTGGCAGGCATCTGTAGTCCCAGCTACTTGGGAGGCTGAGGCAAGAGAATCGCCTAAGCCCAGGAGTTGGGAGGTTGCTGTGAGCTGTGTGACGCCACGGCACTCTACAGAGGGCTACAAAAAAAAAAAAAATACATTCTTCGTAAAATATCACGAGAATGGAAAGATGAATAGCCAATGTACTCTATACTAATATGATATCAATATAGAAACAATTACATGATCCTAAGAACAATAAAACACTAATATAGTCCAGTTTGGGAGTAGAGTAAAGTGGGAGGGGGGGAAGGAGAGAACATATGGCAGAAGGAGGGAGGGCATGAGGCAGGAATCTCACCTAATGTGCACATAGTGAGGGTGTATAACACACCCCCTGGGTGAGAGGCTCTTCTACAAATGGGACTTTGCCCTGGAAGTGAGAACAATGTATCCTAAATATTGTACCCTCATATTAATTTGAATAAAGTTAGGGAAAATAAATAAATAAAAAGGCCATGGGAGGCCAAGTTGGGTGGATTGCCTGAGCTCACAAGTTCAAGACCAGCCTGAGCCAGAGTGAGATGCTGTCTCTAAAAATAGCTTGGGTATTGTAGCAGGCGCCTGTAGTTCTAGCTACTCAGGAGGCTGAGGCAAGAGAATTGCTTGAGCCCAAGAGTTTAAGGCTGCTGTGAGCTATGATGTTACAGCACTCCACTGAAGGTAACAAAGTGAGTCTCTCAAAAATAAGTAAGTGGGGGGGGCACGGTGGCTCACACCTTTAATCCTAGCATTCTGGGAGACCCAGGCAGGTGGATTCCCCCAAGCTCACAGGTTCGAAACCAGCCTGAGCAAGAGCAAGATTCCATCTCTAAAAAATAGCTGAGGGCAGTGTCTGTGGCTCAAAGGAGTAAGGCACCGGTCCCATATACCAGAGGTGGCGGGTTCACACCCAGCCCCAGCCAAAAACTGCAAAGAAAATAAAACAAATAAATTAAAAAAATAAATAAAATAAAAAATAGCTGAGCATTGTGGCAGGCGCCTGTGGACCCAGCTACAAGGGATGCTGAGGCAAGAGAATCGCTTAAGCCCAAGAATTTGAGGTTGCTGTGAGCTATGATGTCACCTCACTCTACTGAGGGTGACAAAGTGAAGACCTGTCTCAGAAAAATAAATAATAAATAAATAAATAAATAGGCTGGGTGCAGTGACTTGTGCCTATATATAATCCTAGCACTTAGGGAGGCCGAGGCAGGTGGATTGCTTGAGCTCAAGAGTTTGAGACCACCCTGAACAAGAGTGAGACCCTGTCTCTACTAAAAATGAAAAATTGAGGCTCAGCAGCCATACCTCAGTGAGTAGGGCGCCGGCCACATACTCCAAGGTTGGCAGGTTAGAGCCCTGCCCGGGCCTGCTAAACAACGACAACTGCGACATAAAAATAGCTGGGCATTGTGGCGGGAGCCTGTAGTCCCACCTACTCGCGAGGTTGAGGGAAGAGAATTGCTTAAACCCAAGAGTTTGAGGTTGCTCCTAATAAATGACTGAATGGACGAGTTCGAGGCCTTACTCTGCCATCTAGGTAAGCTGCCACCCATACCGTACCTCGGCTTCCCCAACTGAGCGGGTCAGAGGGTAACGTCCACCTACTAGACAGCCAAGTGTCTGGAAAGAGGCGGGTCCCAGCTTGTCAGGGCGGGGCGAAGTGGGATGAGCGGTACCACTTCGCCCCTCGGGGGGGGGTGGCCCAGGGACTCCCCCGCTGCGGCGGCATTGGTCGCGCCCACAGTCACCCGGCAGTAGTTGCAGAGGTCAGGCACGCCCACTTCCTCTTTCCCGTGGTGTAGGCAGCGGCGTCTGAGGAGACTTCTACAGCAATGGTGAGGACGAGGGAATCTAGCGCCATCCGGATGCCGTGGGACGCGGGGACAGGAGTGGGGGGCGCGGATTGAACCCTACGACCTCACTTGTCCGTCCGGCCTGTGGGGCGCCGCGCGGAATGGCCCAGGGCCGCTACGGCCCACCTCCCCTGCTGGGCTTGGGGCGGGAGAGGCGCTCGCGGCCGGGCAGCGTCTTCCTTCTGCTGACAGAGGGTAGCAGCCCTGCCTTGTAGCCGGCCCGGACAAGGGCGCGCCACGGCGCGGGTGGAGGGGAGCCGGCCCCGCAGACCGTTTGACCCAGACCCTTTCTCACTCACAGGCCAAGATTAAGGCTCGGGACCTTCGCGGCAAGAAGAAGGAGGAGCTCCTGAAACAGTTGGACGATCTTAAGGTGGAGTTGTCCCAGCTCCGTGTCGCCAAAGTGACAGGCGGCGCGGCGTCCAAACTCTCCAAGATGTAAGTTAAGGAGGGCGAGATCACGGCCTCTGCGGGCTGGGAGCACGTGTGCGTCGGGAACGTTGTGAAATTTTTTTCTTCTTTAAGATAGCCTCGAGTTGTCACCCTGGGTAGAGTGCCGTGGCGTCTTAGTCCACAGCCTCCAACTCTTGTGCCCAAAAGATGCTCTTGCCTCGGTTTTTCTAATTTGGGTGGAGACGGGGTCTCGCTTTTACTCAGGCCGGTCTCGAACTCATGAGCTCAGGCAATCCACCCACCTCGGCCTCCTAGGGTGCTAGGATTACAGGTGTGAGCTGCCTCCCCTGACCAGGCGGCTTTGTGGGTTTTCGATGTTGGTTTACGGCGATGCGACCGCAGTCCTGTGGTCAAGTGGACAAACCGCTGTGTACTTACTGCCTTTGACCCTGCCCCTGCTGTCCTGCCGGAAGTGCCCATGCTCAGTCTCTCCGCAGAACACCCCCGCCCCCTTAATGCAGTCGCCAGAAACCTAACTGGCCCTTTTAGAACTTAGTTGATTTTTGTTTTCCTTCACCTTTCCTTACTTGGTAGATGGGTGCCTCACCCCCCCTTACTTGTGTTGTAGCATAACTTTTGATAGGAACGAAGGAGACTCGGGGTAGGAACATGAGTCTGGAGTTAACTCGATTAGGATTCCACTTCTGCCATATCCTACCTGTTGACTAGATTGGCTTAGCCTCCATAAGTTTTTTTTCTGAGACAGGGTCTCTGCCTATCAGTCTGTGGTGCAGTGGTGTGATCACAGCTCACAGCAACATCAAGCTCCTGGACTCAGTGTCCTGTGTAGCTGGCACTACGAGGTGCATACCACCATGCCCAGCTAATTTTAACTTTTTTGTAGAGGGTCTTATTGTCCACACTGGTCTCAAGAGTCCTGGCCTTAAGCGATCCTGTTGCCTTAGCCTCGGCAATGGCTGGGGTTTATAGCATGAGTCAAGGCACTTGGCCTCCCATAGGTTTTTCCCTCTAATATAAATGTACCCCCATCCCTCCCCAAACTACCTTCCTTCAGGTGAAGGGTGGAAAGGTTGCATGAGTTGGGATGCATAGTTGCAAGCTGAATCCTCAAGACCATGGCGTCCAGTCATCCACTGGATGACCTTTGTCCCCTGATATGGCTCATGTTTGATATGGCTACAAGTTAACCTCTCCGAGTCTGCTCCTAGCCTCAGTGGTCCCCAGTAGCATTTGTTTCCCAAATGTCTCATCTTTCCCTCCTGAGTGGACTCTCCTGCAATGCCTTAAGTCAGCCTTGGTTGCTCAGCTTGTTGCATGATCCTTCATGTTAGCTCATTCACATTGGCATTGGTTGGGTCTTCATAGCCTTCGGGAAAAATTCTTGGCCTGGGTTTGAATGTCTCTGCCTCACCTCTCCAACCTGCAGGTTCTCATAAAGCTGCCTCTGCTTCTTAACTAAAACCTCCTAGCTTTAAAGCAATAAGCTACCTGTTCCATTCTTGGGGCTCCAGTTCTGTGCTCTACTACATTCTGTTCTCAGAGCTCACTCCCAGAATGTCTCAATGCAGATGGGCTGGTGGGGAGTGTTGTGTATCTAACCCATCTTCACTGACTTTTCTGTTTTGTAGCCGAGTCGTCCGTAAATCTATCGCCCGTGTTCTCACCGTCATTAACCAGACTCAGAAAGAAAACCTCCGAAAGTTCTACAAGGTGCGTCTTGGCCAGGGGCACGGAAAGATGTTTCTTGCTGGGGTGCATGGGATTGGCAGTGGTTGGGCTCTCCAGTGCTTTCCCAATTTTTTTTGTTTTTTGGGTTTTTTTTTTTTTTTGAGACAGCCTCAAGCTGTCACCCTGGATAGAGTGCTGTGGCATCACAGCTCACAGCAACCTCCAATTCCTGGGCTCAAGCGAGTCTCCTGTCTCCACCTCCCAAGTAGCTGGGACTATAGGCACCCGCCACAACACCTGGCCATTTTTTGGTTGCAGCCGTCATTGTGGTTTGGCGAGCCTGGGCTGGATTCAAACCCTCCAGCTCAGCCCATTGAGCCACAGGCGCCGAGCCATGTTTGAAGGTTTTTAACTGTCTTTTTAGCACTTGGTTTGTGTTAGTCATTGCCAAAAAATCTGATGTTCCTCATTTTTCAGATGAGGGCCCAGAGGTTTAGAGGTGGTTTTTTTCCTAGTATCACCTCCAGTCATAGAGTGACGGACCTTGGTTCCAAATTATGTTTGGGTGAGGGTTGGATTGAGTGTTCTTGGGAGATTTGCACAAGTGTCTGGCCCCCCCTTTAGCCTAGAATTTTCACAGCCATTTTCTGGTCTTGTCCTTAACATTAGTGTTATCAGAGTTCAAATTAGCAGGACCAGTTAGGGGACTACTGAGTGTACACATACTTCTGGTAATACAAACAATTGGTTTCTGTGATTTTGAGGCCTGGCAGGAGCTCATAGGCAGCTGTCCCCAAATGCTATTTCTTCTAGGGGAGGTTCAGTCCTGCTTCGAGGCTTTTTTGACTGATTTAACTGAGCCACACACATTACCTGTGACAATCTCCCTTAACTAAAGCAATCCAATTAAGGGTTTTAATTACCTTTGCAAAGTGGCTTCAATACCCAAATTAATGTTTGAATAACCGGAGTATTTGACACATTGAAAACAGCAGTCGGGGTGTGGCAGGGCTACCTGCACCGGGGACACTAGCATGCAAGGCATGGGGCTACCGCCCCCACTGGAATATGGGCATTTGTGTATGAGAATATTTTTCTGAGTGGGTCTGAAGGTTTCATCAGGCTCTGAGTGGACCAGCAAAGGTGGTGTTCAGGAAGAATTCCCTTCATGCCCCTCTGTTGAATATCCATGCTCTGTACCATCCACCACTCAGTGAGACTTTCTGTGAAGATGGAACTGTCCTCTAGTCACGTGTGACTATTGAGTGCTTAATGTGGCTACAGGGACTGAAGAACTGAATTTTTAATGTAAATAGCTACATGTAGCTAGTGGCTGCTCTGTTGGATAGGAGGGCTGGAGGGGGGCAGATAGCAAATTTGAAAAGGACAAAGGCCTAACCAGTACCACCAAGCATGGATGGACAAACACTCTCCTGCCTCCAGGTCCCCTCGCCATCTTGGGAAGCTTCTTCCTGGGGTTCTCTGCAGGCCTGGTGCAGAGGCTGTCTGACCTCAGTTTCCCACTTCCCTCCAGTGCCTCCCTGTGCCTGCTCTATGCTGTTGGTTCCCACCTCGTTTGACATTTCGGGGCTATCGAGCATGCTCTGCTTTCTGACTTTCCAGCTTGCATCTGCTGTGGTTGCCTTTGGGGCTATTGCCATTCTTTAAGAGACAACTTCCTTAATCTCTTTGCTCTGTACTGAAGGGCCACTTGTTACCTGTTCAGTCTTCCCCATTGGGCTGGATGCCCTTTGAGCAGGGAGTGGATCTTATTCCTTGCTAAGGCAGCACCCAGCACAGGTCCTTGTCCCGAAGAGGGCCCAGGGGACCTTTCTGGAACAAAGGAGAAAATAGTGAGCTACTGTGGTCTATAACCATTGCTGGGGAGGAGCAAAGAGATGAGTGGTAGATCTGTGACAATTCTGGGCTGGAGTGAAGGAAGTACTCCAAGGCAGGAAAGGGGTAGGGCTTTACCCCTGATGACAGGATGACTTTGGCCAAGCCAGATCTTCCTCTGAGGCTTGGTGTTATCACAGGCAACACCTGACAGACCCTGCATATTAATTGAGCACAGCTTTAACTCCCATACACACTCTTGGTGTGACTTAAAGCCAAGGTAACAATAACACCTCCAGAACTGTGACACAAGCGTCTTACTAGATGGTGGTGTGACTTGACCCCATGTCTGAGATTCTTATTGGAAGGAGCACTGACTTAGTAGTCCAGAGACTTAACATTAAACGAGGACGACCTTGCATATGGCAGAATTAAATGAAGTGGTGGACAAGGTGTATGGCTTGCTGACTGCCAGGGTTGTATTGGCAACCCCCTTCTGCATGGCTGGATGTCCTGTAACTCCTTGCTGCAAATCGGCTTCCTGTGCCTTAGCTCTGCCCTTCCAAACTTCTCTAGCTACTCTAGTAGCTCCTCACATCCCTCTACCGCGTATCTCCTAGGGCAAGAAGTACAAGCCCCTGGATCTACGGCCTAAGAAGACACGTGCCATGCGCCGCCGGCTCAACAAGCATGAGGAGAACCTAAAGACCAAGAAGCAGCAGCGCAAGGAACGGCTATACCCACTGCGGAAGTATGCCGTCAAAGCCTGAGTCTTACAGTGTCAGTAAAAACACAAAACTGGCTGATTTTACTTGGTGTGTTTCTATTGGGGGGGGTGGCAGGAGGCAGGGCTGAGGTTGGTGGGGGCTGATTATGGCTGCTCCGTGTCTGATGGTTTCCAGCAAGCCTCCTGCCCACATCTGTTGGCTGCTTGGGACCTTGATGGCATGGCCACAGGGACCCGTTGGACACACTGTTACAGTAGCTTTGGGCCTGTGTACCCCTGGCCGGGGGTGCAGGAGATCAGGGCTGTCTGTGGTAGTGGTATATTTGAGAGGCCCTGGATGATTTGTTTATTCAGGATGCTTGCAATCTACCTTAACTAGCAGCTCCAGACACCAAGAGTCTCCCGTTAGGGGTGAAGGTACAGGCGTGAGCCACATCCACGACTCCCTGCCAGAAGCACAGAGTGAGGGTCCGATTGTAAATCCTGCCTTTCCCTGGCATGACACATGGTGCTTGTACTGCTACAAGGGGTACTAAGCCATGGCAATACCTTCAAGGTCTCAAGGCACTTTCCTGTGTTGCAGTCCCAGACTCTGACCTGGAAATAGGGAAAGAGGAAGAAAGCAGGAGGCCTCAGCAAGCCAGCCTGGCATCCTGGTCTGGGTTTTTTGTCTGAGTATATTTAAAATGCTCCACCCTGGGGTCTGACATATTTCAGTGCTGAAGTTTCCTTTTGCCTGAGACTATTTGGGTTATAGGGCAGCACCTGGGTCCTGCCTTTCCCTCCTAGTTAGGGTGGATGGATATGTGGACGTTTCTGGAAATACAGTGCTGAGGACCTGAGGGGTGGGCTTACCAAGTGGGAGTAGCCAGCACTGGCCAGCCGCTTCTCATCAGGGGAGAAGGCTATGCTCTTCACCCAGGTGATGTGACCCTTGAGTTGGACAAGTGGTCCGCTGGTCATGGGCTTCCAGATGTGGATGGTCTTGTCCCAGGAGCCAGATGCCTGAACAGCAGACAGCTCTGATCCCCTGGATATGGGGCCTGCAAGCTTTCTGAGCCCCCAGATGGCTTGTGACCTTTTCTAAGGGTTTTTCAGCCAGCAAGGGACCAGAATCCAGGTCACCAGCTTACCAGAAGTCCAGATGCAGAGTAGCACAGGCAGCTGATGTTGCCACTGTGGCCCTTTAGTTCCTGAGGGAAGACTGCTGGGGTATTCGCCCGCAGGTCCCAGAGGCGGATGGTGGAATCCCAGGAGCCAGTGGCCTGCAGGCAGTGACCACCCTCCCAGTGCTTAGTCTGGACTTAGAGCCCATGCCCTTCCCGCAGCTCAGCTCCAAGGGGTGTGGAGGTGAGGCTCACCAAGCAATTTGCGTTGGGTGAGAAGTCGCTGCTCTGGACAGAGTCACGGTGCCCAGCTAAGCGGCGCAGCATCTGGCCAGACTAGAGGAGGGAGCCCTGAGCTTAGGGAGGTAGCAGAGGGCAGCTGCTCAGAGGGGTCAGACCCAGGCCTTCTCGCTGTAGGTACCCTTGACAGAAAGCAAGCAAGGAAGAGCAGCCCAGGAAGGAGGGGGGTGGGCTTCTCATGCAAATGCCTGAGGTGGTTGGCCACTGCATCTCTGGGACATCAGATGCCTGGTGGGATGGGCATGGGGAACCAGTGGAGGGTTTGAGCCTGGAGAGCAGGACTGTGGGGATGACCCCTCCAGTGTGGGAGGGTGTGAGTCCTGGGATCACAGGTTTGGCTGGGCTCTGGCCACTCCACATACCTGCACCTCCCAGAGCAACACATGCTTGTCCCAGCCACCCGAAGCCAGCTGCCTTGAGTCAGGGCTGAAGCTGACTGTCTCCACACTACGTTGGTGACCTGCAGGGACCAGCCCAGGGTTGGGGAAGAGGAAAAGTGACACAGGATGCAGCAAGTTCTGAAAAGGAGTGCAGGCCTAGCTGATTGGCTTCCGGTCCCACCTGGCCCACTCACCCTTCAGGACCCGCAGACACTTGGCTCTTGCTACATCCCACAGGCGGACTGTGCGGTCACAGGAGGTGCTGGCAAAGAGATGGCCATCAGGGGAGAAGCGGCAGAACTTCACAGGGCCTGGAACAGGTGGCCATGGTCAAAGGATAAGGCCCTGCAGGCTGTTCATGCTAATTTCTCCAGGCTCATCTCTCAAACTCCAGCCACATGAAAATGCCTGGTTTTCCATGCCTTGGCCAGAGCCGGGCTCTCAGCCTGGAACACTCAATTTCAATTTGTCTGTCTGGAAAATTGTCAATACTCAGATCAAAAGCAGGCACTCCTGTTGACCCAGCCTGGTTTATTGCCTCCTTTGAACTCCCAGCTCCCCTTCCTCCCACTTCTCCTATTAATAGCATTAATCAGTCTACCCTATAATTGCCAAATTTTTTTTCTTGTGATGATTATAATAGTTACACGCACTGGGTCCTCACTCAGATTAGGCACTTCACTTGCATTGTCTCACTCATCCTATAGGGTAACAACTATTAACCCCATTCTCTAACAAGTGGCTCAGAGTGGTGGCAGGACTTAAAGATAGGAGCTGAACACAATGGCTCCCACCTGTAACCCCAGTGAGGCAGAAGGATCACTTGAGGCCAGGAGTTTAAGGCCAGCCTGGGCAACTTTTTTTTAATTTAAAAAGTGGAGCTTGCCGGGTGCAGTGGCTCACGCCTATAATCCTAGCACTCTGGGAGGCTGAGTCATGTGGATTACTTGAGCTCATGGGTTCGAGACCAGCTTAAGCCAAAGTAAGACCTGTCTCTATTAAAAATACGAAAAACAAACAAAAAGAATAATAATTAAAAAATACAAAAAACTGGGTAGCACCTGTGGCTCAGTGAGTAGGGCACTGGCCCCATATACCAAGGGTGGTGGGTTTGAACCTGGCCCCAGCCAAACTGCAACAACAAAAAATACAAAATACAAAAAACTGAGGCAAATGGATTGTTTGAGCCCAAGAGTTGGAGGTTGCTGTGAGCTATGATGTTGCTGTGGCACTCTACCCAGGGCGACAGCTTGAGATTCTGTCTCAAAAAAAGTGGGGGAGGGTACAAAATGACTGAAACTTGAGAATATTCCAAGTGAAATAAGCAAACCACTAAAAGCACATGTATGAGTCCACTTATATAAAGTATTTGGAGAAGTCAAATTCAGAGAGAGTAGAACAGGAGATGTCAGAGCTAGGAGGAGGGGGAATGGGAGCTGTTTAGTGGGGACAGGTTCAGTTTTGCAAGATGACAAGAATTTGATATTGTGAAGGTACTTTACTAAACTGTACACTTAAAAAAGGTTAAAATGGTAACTATTCTGTTTTACTACTAATATAAAAGAATAGAATCTAAGTGCGTCAGCGTTGAGGCCCCAGCCCCCAGGTGCCAGGTCCCATGCCCTTGTCCTCCTGCCCTAAACCTGTCCGGCTGCCCAGCACCCAGGCCCAGCTCATCAGGAGTCGAGGTAGGCTCTGCAGGTGCCGAACCCCACCTGTGTGGCCACACAGTTTCCACAGCAGCCGCCCGCTCCGGGTCTCCCAGCCATACACACAGCCATCCTCCGAAGCTGTAAGCAGCGTCTGGCTGTCCGGGGAGAACGCGGAGGAGTTGACCTGGAAGCAGAGCACAAAAGTGGTCCCATTCTGAGGCAAAAAACACCTATCCGCTCATCCCTGACCCGAGACGCTTGGGCCAGCCCTGAACTCTGCCCCAAGAGCCTGGAGAGAGTTTGGACTTAAGGTCTCATTCCACAACCAGTGCCCAGAAGCTAGGACCCACTGAGCCCGCCCCGGAGCCCTGTAAAACCTGAGCCTGAAGCCAGAACCTGGAACTCTAGAGCCAACAGCCTATTCTTACAGCTGGAGCTGAGAACTGAGAATGCAAAATCTCTAAGTCCTGAGCTCACTTTAGCGTCAGAGCTCAAAAACACTGGAGTCAGCCAGGAGCTTTGAGCCCTCAGAGTCCAGATCCAGGAGCCCTTTTTAGAACCAGAGCTTAGAACCCAGAGCTCATTCTGGACCTAGAACCTACTAGAGTCTACTTTGAGCCTCTTTGGTTAACAAAGTCCATTCTAGACTCAAGTCTTGAGCTGAAGCCCAGGGAATACTCCGGAACCCCCACTACACAGAACCAAAAGCCACTCTAGACTCTCTAAAGCCTAGAGTGGGAGTAGAGCCTTCTGGGCCTCACCTCCCCGCGATGCCAGCCGAAGAATTTCACCCTCCCCACGGCCAGGGTCCCTGGGGCCTCGCTGTTCATGGGCGCCCGGCCACCCAGCTTGCCCCAGCCGCTGGTCCTCCAGGGGGTTTGGGGGGTGGCCCTTAGGACAGAGCCGAGGGGAAAGGGAAACTGTGTACGAGTGGTCTCCATGGTAACTGGGGCGGGGCGCGCAGCTGCGGTGGGGTCCCTGGGAGGGACAGCTCGGGCAAGACAGCTCTCTGCTGCGGGAGGTAAAGCCGCAGCAAGACTTCAGACGGCTAGAAAAAGGGACTTTCCACGCCAGCCACTAGCGGTGGTCTTTGGGCAGCTCCGGCGGCGGGGCAAGACGGTGCGCAGGGCGGTCGCTAGGGGGCGCGTCAGGTCCACACGCCGCGTCGGCCCTGAGCCAGTGCCTGCGCCCGGCGGTCTGCAAAGGGTCCGGTGAAACAGCGTGACTGAGAGCCCGTGCCCCCTACCTGTACAACAGGGAAGATCAGTCCTACCCCACAGGACACCAGGGCTGAGCCAAACACAGGACCTGCACGGGTAGATGCCCAGACAGTTGCTCAGGAGTGACCAGACTGAGGCTGAGGATGTCCCAGGAGGGGGCTGGGCGACAGGCTGCCCTCTAGACGGTGGGAGCTGGAAGTGCTGTGTGTAAAGTGCAGAGCATTAAAAAGTGGGATTTTAGTTGTTTTAACATCCCCAGCAGCGCAAAATATGCAGAGGATGGGTGGCCCCAGGAGCTTCCCAGATCTTTATTATCCAATAAAGCTCTACTAGGAACATGGAAAGATGGAAAGAGCATTTTACAGATGAGGAAACTGAGACTTTGAGAGGTCTTGCTGGGGGTCGCTCAGCCAGTAAGAGTGAAACTGGGATTTCATCCCTCTAGGTCTGGCACGTGGTCTATATTAGGACCACCTACCATGCATTGCAAGGGCCTCATCATTGCAGATGTTGAGGCCCCTGACCCTGGTACATCTGAGAAACCAAGGCCCCAAGGGGACAGGACTTGGCCCAGCACCCAGGGCCTCCCTAGCAGACCTGAGACCAGGACCTGATCTCCTCTTCCCTACAGCAGGACCCCAGTGGAACAGAGGCTGCCCCCCCTCCCCCAAGTGGATTCCAGGCTCCCTGGGGTAGAGGCGGGGCTGCTGGGCTTTGGGAGCTTCAAACTCAAAGGTTCCCTGCGGTGACTCACACCCCTCCCCCCAGACCCCTTTGCCAGAAACTCTTCTCACGAGATCCACTGTGCTTCTGCTCTATTTTAAGCCCTAGACAGTCAGGCGGGAGAGGGGACGACAATGGTGACTTTGAGGCAGTCCCAGCCCATCCCAGCTCCCAAAGGGCCCAGGTCACTGAGTTGGCTCCTCAGGGACCCATCTGAGCTCAGCCTATAAGGGTGCCCCCAAACCCAGACCCCGCTCTGGGAACATGCTGCCCCTCTTGCTCAGGCCCCACCGATGGTTCACAACCTAATTCTGGCCCATTTCCAGACACCTGGTGGCTTCTTCTTTACCTAGAGGGCCCAGAACCGCCTTTCACAGCCCAGCCCATCACTCTTAGAGCCCTCTGGGTAGACCTTGTCCACTAGGCTCCATTACCACTTGGTGGGGGGAGCTCAGGAGTCTATAGTTAGAACCACTAGCCACAAATGCCAGGGGACCCTCAGGCCGGAGTGCCATGTCCCCTCTTGCCTCATCCAGGCCCTGCCCACCCCATCCAGCTCCCCTCTGCTCTTCTCTCCATCCTACCTCCACTGCCAACAGCCGATGCTGTTTCCACCAGAGTGGTCTTCCCCATCCTCTTGCCTGACGTGGCCTTCAGATCTAGCTGCAGTGTCACAACCTTTCCTTGCCCTTCCCATACTCCCAGACTAAGTCTGAACTCCTGCCCCAGGGATGGGGCATTAGAGCCACAGCCCAGGGTGAAACCCAGGCTCTGCCAACTACCAGCTCTGCAACCTTGGGCAAGCCACCTGGTCACTCAGTACCTCTGTTTCCTCATCTGTGAAATGGGAGCGCTCATAAGGGTTGTCTTTTTTTTTTTGGAGACAGAGTCTCATTATGTTGCTCTTGGTAGAGATATAGCATCACAGCTCACAACAACTTCAAACTCTTAGGTTTAAGTGGTTCTCTTGCCTCAGCCTCCCAAGTAGCTGGGACTACAGATGCCCGCCACAACGCCTGGCTATTTTTTGGTGCACTTGTTGTTTAGCAGGCCCGGGTCAGGTTCGAACCCATCAGCCCTGGTACCAGTGGCCAGCACCCTTAACCACTGAGCTATGGGCACCGAGCCAAGGGTTGCCTTCTGAGGAGTTGGTGAGATGATGCCTGTTAAGGGCAACTGATATTTAGTACCTGCTCAAAAAAGGGGGGGAGAGGCTGTGATGTCCACCTTTGTCCCCTTAGCTTAAAACACAGATACAAAGGTCCAAATGCCCTTTGCTGGGCTCACCCATGGGCCCACAGCCCAAGGACCCTGGTGAGCAGAGGCTGTCCAGCTTCATGTCCAGCAGGGCCTGAGGGTTTGCCAGTGCTGGACTTGGGCAGGGACTGCACCTGTAGTGTGGGGACACATGAATAGGTCATAGTTATTTTTTTTGTTTTTTTGTTTTTTTCTGAGACAGAGCCTCAAGCTGTCGCCCTAGATAGAGTGCTGTAGCATCACAGCTGACAGCAACCTCCAATTCCTGGGCTCAAGTGAGTCTCTTGCCTCCGCCTCCCAAGTAGCTGGGACTACAGGCGCCCGCCACAACGCCCGGCCATTTTTTGGTTGCAGCCATCATTGATGTTTGGCAGGCCCGGGCTGGATTCGAACCTGCCAGCTCAGGTGTACATGGCTAGCGCCTTAGCCTGTTGAGCCATAGGCGCCGAGCCTAGATCATAGTTATGATGGCAAAAGTATTTCACTGGCTCAGGCCCTGCCCATGGAATTAGGGAACAGTTTCTCATCTCCCCCAGGGTCCGCAGAGGGCATTTTCCACCAGTTGACTGTGTCTTCCTTCTCAGGGAGCCTGTTACATTCTCTCCTTCAGCCCGGGCGGTCCAGGGACGGGATCTGTCAGGATATTCAGGATGGACACTGTGTTGGTTTTTCTCACTGTTGTTTCATCCCCTGACGGTGATCCACAGTCCTGGACCAGCCTGGCCTTGACTCAGCTATGCATATTAGCATGAAAACATATCCTCAGCAAAAAAGCAACATTGCAGAAGCAGCAATGGGCAAGATCCCCTCATAAAAATATCAGGGCATGCAAAAGGGAACCTTCTATTTCTTAGGCAGATTTAAGTATGCACTAAACCTATAAGAAAAAGGAAGGGGGCCAGGTGTGGTGGCTAATATTTGTAATCCTGGCAGTCTGGGAGGCTGAGACGGGAGGACCATATGCGCTCAGGCGTTCAAGAGCAGCCTGAGAAGGGGTGAGACCCCCATCTCTACTAACAATAGAAAAATTATCTGGGTGTTGTGGCAGGCACTAGTACCAGCTACTCAGGAAGCTGAGGCAGAAGGATTACTTGAGCCCCAGAGTTTGAGGTTGCAGTGAGCTAGGCTGATGCCATGGCACTCTAGCCTGGGCAGCAGACTGAGTCTGTCTCAAAAAAAAAAAAAAAAAAAAGAATGAGAAACCCTCAAATCCCCAGAGTGAGAGACTGGACAAGGACAGAACACCTGGGAATTTCAAGAGCACCTACTCCTGGTGACATTCCAGCTCTGTCCTGGGCAGAGGGTGATTAATCTCAGAAAATTGACCCTGCCTTCCAGCCCTTGCCCGCTCTCCTGACTCATCCTGGCTTCCTTGCCCGTGCCCCATTCCTTGTCCCTACCTACCCTCTGTTCTTCCCTCAGTCCTGAGCAGTGGAGCTGTACGGGTTGGGGTGGGGGGGTATGTTGAGCTGGTCAGTGCTTTCTGACAGGTGCCCTAAGAAGCAGAGAAAGTTACTTTGTGGCAAGAGAGGAAGCAGAGTGGAGAGTTAGACTGCCCTGCTTCCTGCCACTATCCAGTTCCCTGCTCCAATCCCTGAGGCTGCCCCTCCTCCCCTCCAGGTCCTAAAACATATCTATTCCCTTACAGCAAATTCCTCTTTTTGCTGAGTGAGCTCCAGTAGGTTTCAGTTACTTCCCACCCAAAGGGCCTTGTCTAAAACATTTCTGTAATTTCCAAAAGTCGGTTCTGAATACTATGATTTGGGAGCCTCCTCTCTGGGCCTCCCCTGCAGTATTTGCACACGGGGGATCCTGGCTCCCCAAAGGTTCTCTGAGATACAATCAATGACATCAAGTTGCTGTGGTTTCCCCACAACCTAGGTCACATCCTGGGACCCAGAACTGGAAACATGCTCCCTGTCTGGACTGATAACTGCCAGGTTGAAAGGAACTGTCACCTCCAGTTTTCTGGATACTTAATCTCCAATAATGCAGCCTACGTTACTAGAGGCATTTGTGTTACCAACAGCTACCTTATTCACTGCTAATGCATGAGATCTTTTCCCCATGAACCACTGTGCAGCCAACTTCCCCTCCCCTAGTTGGTACTCACACAATGGATTCTTCGAAACACACGCAAGACCTTATATTATGCCCGTTAAATGTCATCTTCTTGGCTCTCATCCTGCCTTCTAGTCTTGAAAGCGTCATAAGAGTTCCACTTCTATTACACAAAGCATTAATTCTGCCACTGTGACAGCTGCAAATTTTATAAGCAGGCCTTCTGTGTTCTAAACCAAATTGGAGAAGTGATGATCAACAGGACAGGGGAAAGGACAGATCCCTGTGATCCATCACTGGAGACTTCCACTGGTGCACTTTTTCTGCTCCCATTCACACCCATTAGGATCATGGACAGTCCATGGGGTTAGGGGAAGGCCCCCCTCCCTTAAGGAAGATCTAGGTGGGAGGAAGGGAGCCTCAAGTAGGGGTCTCTGCAAACAACAGAAACCATGGATGGCCAAAAGGCACCAAGTAAGAGGAGACTGGGGGATTGTAGGTGGGAAGGACAATTCTGTCAAACCTGGGGCGGTGGCTCACACCTGTAAGCCGGCCTCTGGGAGGCCGAGGCGGGTAGATCCCTTGAGCTCAGGAGTTTGAAACCAGCCTGAACAAGAGCAAGACCCTGTCTCTTTTACAAATAGAAAAAACTAGCTGAGCATTGTGGTGGGCACCTGGGAGGCTGAGGCAAGAGAATCTCTTGAGCCCAAGAGTTGGAGGTTGCTGTGAGCTATGCCTGCACGGCACTCTACCCAGGACAACAGATTGAGATTGTCTAAAAAAAAATCAAAAGCCCCCTCAATTCTATCAAGCCAGGAAAGGACAGGAGACAGTGCTACCCATCCTAAGAGAAGCCCAGCACTTCAGACTCCGTGGAGAGCTCGTGATTGGCCAGCTTGGTCAAGTGCCCATCCCCTTGGCTAGGGGAGGGCTCATGTCTTGATAGACTGACCAGGTAAGAAAGGGAATTCTACCTCTACCTCGACCCTGGTCTGCTAATCAGTCAGGGATCTCTAGGTCAGTTTAAACCACCTGTGCTCCTCTGGGCTCAGAAGATAGACAGCTGCCTCCCAATCTGGTGCCATCACCCACCAGCTGTGACCTCAGGCCAGTTACTTAACTCTTCTGTGCCTCCTTTCTTCATCTCTACAATGAAAATAGTGATTAATACATGCCTCCTGAGGTCTGCTGTGAGTGTAGAGCTAATACATGTAAGGTGTGCACAGTAGTGTCTGGCACGTGGTCCCAGCTCTGCATTGGTTAGCTGTACTACCATCCAAGTGTTATGCGATCAAGAGTCCCTATTTTTCTCCTTGTCACCCCAAAGATATCAAGAAAAATTCCCTATATGAAAAAACATGTTCCACATCACTACTCACCAGGGAAATGCAAATCAAAACCACAACAAAACATACTGCAGCACAAGCCTCACTCCGGTGGCTATTATAAAGACAAAGACAACAAATGTTGGCAAGGGTGTAGAGAAAGGGAACCCTCACACACTGGTGGCGGGAATGCTTACTGGTGCCCCTGCTATGGAAATTTTTTTAAAATTGTTAGTGTCCTCACACTGAATCGAACCTCCAGTCTTTTGAGTTTCCCTTCTTCTGAGAGATGTCCCTTCTGCAACTCCTCACCCTTCTGCTTCCATCTGAACGAATGACTTGTCTAGACCTGCTGCCCACCCTGAGGCTGATCAATTTGATTTGTCTTTTCCAAAACCAACATTTGCTTTATGGATAATATTTGTTTTTTTGCTTCCTATGCTTTTGATTTCCATTCTTTCTTTTCCCTCCCTTCTTCTTTCCTTGAGTGTATTCTGTCTTTATCCTTGCTTCTTAAATAAGTAATGAAGCTTATTAATGTTCAGCTTTTCCCCCCTAATGTAAGCATTTAAGGTAAAAAATGTTTTTCATAAATTTTGACTGGTAGTGCTTATTTGTAGCATTTTTATCATTCAGTTCTAAATATTTTCTAACTTCCTTTTTTATTTTTGGACCTGTAAATTATATAGAAGCAGATTTCCCATTTCCTAAAAGTATATGTTTCTCTTTCTACGTTTTGCTATTAACTTGATTTCTAAGTTAATTGCATCGTGATCAGGGAATACGGTCGATGTGGGAAATTTCCTGGAAACATGTTGAGACTTGCTTTGTGGTACATGGTCAATTTTCACAAATGGCTTATACATGTTTGAAAAGCACATGTGTTACCCATTTGCTGACTACAGTGTTTTACAGCTAGCCATTAAACAAGTTTAACTTTACTATTCAAATCTTTCCCATCCTTACTGATTTTAAAGCACATTCAATCTACCAATTACTAAGAGAAAGTTATTAAAATATCCTACGTGATTTCTGTTCTGCTCTGGAGTTCTGTCAAGTTTTACTTAATTTGTTTTGCATAAATACATTAACTATTTTGCATAAATAGCTTAACTGTCACTTACTGCCTAGGCTATTTAAGAGTCCTTTATTTTCACTTAAGGATGCATCCTAGAGATGAGTATTGAGAGCAGCTGGAAAAAATTACGCTCTGGTCTTTTTTTTAAGAAGTCCTTTTAATATACATTATTTCTCATCAATGTTCTCTTCAGCTTCACTCTCACAAAACTCTTCCTCAAAATTGACATACACTGGCTGGGCCTGATGGCTCATACCTGTTATCCTTGCATCCTGGGAGACCAAAACAGGTAGATTATGTGAGCTCAGGAGTTGCAGACTAGCCTGAGCAAGAGTGAGATCACATTGCTACTTAAAAAAAAAAAAAGAAAGAAAGAAAAGAAAAATTAGCCAGGTGTTGTGGTAGGCACCTATAGTCCCAGCTACTTGGGAAGCTGAGGCATGAGGATCTCTTAACCACAAGAGTTAGAGGTTGCTATCAGCTAGGCTGATGCCATGGCACTCAACCCCAGGGCAACAGAATGAGACTCTGTTAACAACAAAAAAAAATTGACACTGACTGGCGACAGACAGTCCAGGAATCAGTGAAAATTGTTCTCACCACCCCTGTCTTTCCTGCTTCTGAATTCTGGATACCCCAACTCAGGGTGAAATCCCTCACTTCTAATGCCAGCCTTTGACCTTAACATAAAGATGAATGGGAAGGATAGGAAGCGTTGGGGTTTCTGATGTTCCCATTAATCATAAAGGAGTTCTTTCCTTGTTTGGAGCCCCAATGTTCTATACACTGGGAACACTGCAACCCAATAGGACTGGGGACTGGAGAAGGGTCTTCCTTTCTTTTGTAAAGTGGAAAGAGCTACATGAGTTAAGGTATAGTCCTAGGCAGCTCCATCCAGGAAAGGGTGTACACAGGTAAGTTGAAAATCTAGAAGTTTATTTTCTTCATATTATCTGTTCTAGTGTATGTCTTGAGAAGCTATTCCATACTACCAGGGTACCTGTGTTCCTTTGTGAAGACCTCAAATTTTTCAACTGTAGATGAATGCCGTAAGAAACCACAAGGAGTTTGTCCCCCCTCTGAGTACATGTCCTAGGTTTCTGCCAGCTGACTTAACACACGTAGAAGGCTGAATGAGTGCCAAGAGTTTCATCCTGGGAAATCTGGATTAAACTGACCATTTTACAGAGATAATTTGAATCAAATTGGAAAATATCTGCCAACTTTGCTGAGCATCACAAATAATGTTGAAAGTTGGCTCTTTACCAACTTAGAGTTCACTGTGCTTCCAGAAGTACTGTACAGTGCTGGGTCCCAGTTACATTTAGAAGGCAGTTTCTAGAAATAGCCTTTATAAGGAAAGGTGCTATGCTCTTCTGCAAGTGGGAAATGGCAGTGTCCCTTTGAGGAAAGCAGGTACCCAGTACGTCTTATGCAATGTTTGTAGATCTTTGATTTCTAAGTTCAGCGTGGGGACAAAATGTGGGGTGGGACATCACAGAGAGGAGACATCACTCCTCTCTCCCAGGGAGATAGGCTCTATGCTGCCTCCCCTCTAGGATGCACCTCCTCACATGACTGGGCCTGGTAAGGAGAGGCCAGCAGTTGAAGAGCTTGGCTAGAGGTTTCTGAGAAGCAGAAGAGCCTCAAAACCACACTGTGTTGCTGTCTGGAACAGTCTGATCCCAGGAAGGGAGTTGAGGGAATCTCCCTCGCAATCTCAGCAACCTAAGAACAGAATTAGCATGCATTGTCATTTGAGTTCATTAAATATTAATGGAATGGTATACAACTGCATTGCTTTTACTTTTAAAACTTGTTCTATGAAATTTAAATGGTTAGGCTCGGCGCCTGTGGCTCAACGGGCTAAGGCACCAGCCATGTAGACCTGAGCTGGCGGGTTCAAATCCAGCCCAGGCCCGCCAAACAACAATGATGGCTGCAAACAAAAAATAGCCAGGCGTTGTGGCGGGCGCCTGTAGTCCCAGCTACTTGGGAGGCAGAGGCAGGAGATTTGCTTGAGCCCAGGAATTGGAGGTTGCTATGAGCTGTGATGCCACAGCACTCTATCCAGGGTGACAGCTTGAGGATCTGTCTCAAAAAAAAAAGAAATTTAAATGGTAATCTAGTTGGGTAAAAAAATATGTTTATACCAAAATAATAACTGACATGTTCCTCTCTGGTGTAAAGACCAAGCTGACTCCATTTTATTTAAACTAACTCCATCTTATTCCTTAGCCTTCATTATGCAGCTACATACCGAAAACGTTAAGTAACTTACTCCTTCCCCCGCCCCTCGTCCTGTCTGCCCTGAGTGACAGCAGCTCCTTCCCAGACCAGCCAAGGACAAGTATTACTCAGTCCCCTAAACCCCCATCAGCCCACCATACACCCCCTCCCTTTTTCCTTTCTGTACCCTTAAAAACCCACTCCTTTTTGAGGCCGCGGGCTTCTCTATTTTCCTGCTGCACCAGGTGTGAGAGGCTCCCAGCCCGGGTTTGTAAATAAACCTCTTGCTTTTGCATCGTATTTAGTCTCTCGGTGATTTATGTGGGGGATCCCTTGAACTGGGCACAACACTGGGAACAACAACGTGTCTAACAATAGGAGGCCCAACCTCCACATGATGGGCAAATGAACAATCTAAGACAGGTCAAGAGCCCTAAAGCCTCATTTCTCTGCCTGTTCAGCAGAGATACCAAATCACACCTACCCTCATAGAATTGGTGTGAGGCTTAGTTGAGTTAATGCACATAAAGCACTTGAAACCAAGTATAAGCACCATAAATTGCTACCATTGTTGGAATATATTATGACACAGTCATACAGTGTAGTACTACAGACATCCAAAATTGTGCTGTAGATGGATGCACATTTGCCAAAAAAAAAGATGGTATTAAAGTATATGAACAGTATGATTTCATTTTTGTAGACTATAAATACTGTATATAGAAATAAGATTAGAAAAAGTTTACAAATACAATAGTGGTTACCTCTGGGTAATGGAATTTCAAGAGATTCTTTATATTATTTCTTAGCTGCATTTTTATTACACGTTTACACAATAATAATTTTTTTAAACAATTTTACCAGTGAGTGCTTTAAGAGAAAGCGTGAATCTAAGAAAGTATCTGGCTGCATGGAGCTACCCAGTAACTGTGGGAAGTCTCCATTGACTCTGCCAACACTTTACCCTGTTTGCAGCAAAATTACATAAAATGCAGGATGGGATTTCATGAATGGAAAAAAAAAATCACAAAACTAAAAAGACAAAATGTTGGCACTTGTCATAATCACCAATTCTTGTTTAATGGAAATTTACATACACTATCCTCAAATGTAAAAGTATGGCCGTGGGTAATACCTGAGGGTAATACATTCCAAGACCCTCAGTGGATGGCCAAAACCACTGGATGAAACTCAGTGGGCGTGCTGAGGCCTGTATATATTAGGATCTTTGGATCTGATAACTGAGATGACTACCCAGTGACCGATGGGCAGGTCGTAGGCACAGTGTAGAGACCCACATCTGGGGAGAAGAAGCGGGACAGTAATTAAAAAATTACTTTTCTAATCACACTACTCACAATAACATGCAACTTAAAACTTATGAATTGTTCCTGGAATTTTCCATTTATTATGTTCAGACCACAAACACCCACTCTGCAGGGTAACTGAAACTGCAGAGGGTGAGGGCAGGGCCCCTCCTGACTCAGTTAACTATGGTCCAGGGTCACGGAGTCTCATCACACAGAACATGAGAATCTATGCAGAACAAATACATAAATTCTAATTCCAATTTTGTAGATTTAATTATCCTAGTCCTTAATATTGCTCCAGGTTGTATGACTGGCTGGCCCACCACCTCTCTCTCTATATGTACTGGGCTAAATATGACAATGGCACTGACCAGCACTTCACTAAGCTCACAGGGATACCAAGAGCCCCAAATGAGAAGCAGTCAGTTCGATCAACAAAGGCTCTTCTTGGAATCCTGGTTCCTAAGAGAAAGTTCTAGGCTGGTTACAGTAGAGACAGAGTTCTGCTGAAAAGAAGCAGAGACACTAAGACAGCTCTGACCTGGCACAGCTGGGTGCACACACAGCACAGCCCACGGAAATGCCGGGCACAGGGCACCATGCTTCCTTCTGCTGCTTCTGCTCTGGTGCTACTGCTCCTCGGGCCCCCTGCCCCCCATTGTGCTATCTTTGGTAGCTTCTGCTGCCTCGTGGCGCCTGTCTCCCTGGGTGTCCTTTTGCTACACCCCACATCTGACATTCTGACCATCCCAGAGTCTCTGACTCCGAGCGGATCACCGTGTGCTGAGATGGCCCATCTGGTCAGAGCTCTGAGTCAGCCAGCTTGGGTGCCACTCTCTGATCCAGTCAGGATTGCAAAGTCACATTGCATGATATTCTATACAGAAAGAAACCCCCAGAAGAGTTCTAAGAGATGAAAAGACTTCTAAGATCTCTCCCCAGAAAGCAGCTCTGTAACTAACCAGCAAGCACCAAACTTGATCTGCCCAGTGCAGTAGAAATAAAACTGTGATATGGACATGATGTGCTAATTTAATGAGCTGTATCTAATATTCACTGGAAGTTACTAATGAACTTCCCATATCTCAGCAAACACTAGGATAAAACTATACTTCAAATAAAGATCAGATATTTCAGTTCAGAAGTAATGTACTGCTACATTCTCTGCACTAAAACATTGTTCAACCAGGACAGGAAACTTACTTCCAAAATTCTCATTTGAATATTCTTACTGTTAAGTGTATGGCATACCAAATGACAAAATTTCTTGAGATATAGACAGTTGGCTAATTTTATTCTTGCATTAATCTTAAGTGTAATCCTCATGGTAATTAACAACCAAAATTTCTTATACACAATAAATGAGAGTTGGCGTTCTTCTTGTAGTTCATCTGAGCACATCACTATTATAAAAAAGTATTCACCCTTCCCACCCCTGTCTGACCTTGACCTTGGTCATGCTCACATCTGACTAATATCGAAGGCTTACAAACCTCACCTGGCTTTGCACAGCTCAGTGGAAGACCATTGTGCAGCATGCTGGAGTCAGACTGCTTTCTTCTTCCAGCCAAGAGCTGCCTCTGACGCTTTGTATTGGTTCCCCTCCAGCTGGCTGTGCTCCTCTCTCCTCCCCACTACTAGAGTCAGTTCTCTTTTCTTCCAGGCTACCTCTTTTAAGGTCAAGTAGTAAGATACCTTCCAACTTCAGAGGTGCTGAAGCATTTGATATTTCTTTCATGTTTGTGTTTTGTTTGGTTTGCTTTAATTTCAAATGATTTATGTAGCTAATCTTCCCTCCATCAAAATCAAAGAAAAGTTGGTCTTTACTTGGAACTCAAAGCTTTAACAAAAACCACATTAAAGAACAAGTTAACAAAAAAGGAACTGCTATTATAAAAGAGTTCAGGGCAAAGTAAATATCATAGAAAAATTTGAAAACAAGGCTGAGAGGAAGTCTCATATTCAGCGTCAGGTCAAATACTGTATGTCACATTGAGGACAGAATCAAATGTTTTATCCAGTCCCAAAAGAGAAAAGAGGAAAGACAAGGGAAGGGGACAAGGTAGCACCACCCCAGGTGTGAGCTACTCAGTCCTCACCAAGGCCCGGAGGTACAGAATGGGGGAGCATATTGTCCAAAGTGTGCCAATGCTAAGTGGCAGAGCAAGAGTTTGAACCCATGGGTTCTCATTCTAAACTGAAGTCACTGGCTTGGTGAGAGGCCATTTCTGGAATAAAACTGGCATACCAGTTAGCTTTTTTCTTGATGACTTAAGGGACAAAGCTTTCTTAAAGTCTAAGAGTATGGGCCAATTATATCTTGCCTTGTGGCAAATACCACCCCCTCCCCAAATTAGGTAATGCAGTGAGATTAGCACATAGTCATCAGGTGTACAAGTCTAGTCGCTGATGCATAACAAAACTTTTTATAAAATCACAGAGTTCACAGATGTCACCCCGCTCCCAGACATGTTTTCTACATTGGTATTCAGCTTGCTTACTCCCATCTTGCCTTGTTTCCAAGGAAGTCCCCTACTTGTCAATCCTGTCAGTAACAGGATCACAGTGAGGCCGGCATGAAAGGATGGGATGGACCAGGATAAGCCTCACACCACAGAAAAGAATAACTTCAGAAGCACGAGCTTCTGACTGTAGAGAGGACCACATTTGCAAAGAAATGAAAGTGCAAGTTTAAGACTATCTTACACTTTACAAACTGCTATATAATGAAGTACCATAGACTGTATGGCTTATAAACAACAGAAATTTACTTCTCAGTTTTGGAGTCTGGAAGTGCAAGACCAGGTTGTCAGCATAGTTGGTTTCTGATTACACCCTTTTAGGATATAGGGCGATAGATGAGTTCTCCTGTATCCTCACATGGTGGAAGGAGGGTGCCACCTTGGGCCTCTTTGAAATGTTCTGATAGTTAGGGAGATGAAAGATTTGGGGGGGCACTAATACCATTCTCAGGGGTGCCACCCTCATGACTCAATCACCTCCCAGAGGCCTGGGGTTGAAAATTCAACTTACAAATTTTGTGGGGATACATACATTCAGTCCATAACAAAGACCAACTGTATCTATTTTTATGACCCTATGAGTATACTGAATGGTTAAAGTGTACCTTAACTTCTACGTTACTTCCATCTATAAAACACATTGCTTTTTCTTTTTTTTTTGAGACAGAGCCTCAAGCTGTCACCCTGGATAGAGTGCTGTGGCATCACAGCTCACAGCAACCTCCAATTCCTGGTCTCAAGTGAGTCTCCTGCCTCCACCTCCCAAGTAGTTGGGACTACAGGTGCCCGCCACAACGCCCAGCCATTTTTTTTTTTTTTTTTTTTTTTGGTTGCAGCTGTCATTGTTTGGCGGGCCAAGGCTGGATTCAAACCCACCAGCTCAGGTGTACATGGCTGGCACCTTAGCCTGTTGAGCCACAGGCGCCGAGCCAAACACATTGCTTTTTCAAAGACGGAAGTTATGTTTGATATGTTTTTTGTTCTTTTTTTCTTTTTTTTTTTTTTTGGTATTTTTGTTTGGTATTTCTTTTGAAAAAAAATTACTCAAGTTATTAACTTAATAGTTAATTATCAATTATCTTCTTTACTTTAAAAAAATATTTAAGCATTCAAATTATTCTTAAGGAAATAACATATAGAAGTTCTTTATGAAACATAAGGCAAGAATAAATTTTAATAAATTAATACTGATAGAATAAATTTTATTTATCTCCTCCTAAGACCTTTAATTTTCTACAAATCAAATCAATAAATACATATAAAAGGTCTATGACAGTACCTTGCTAGAGAGATATGGAAAATATAGGATTCATTGTGAAACAAAAGATGCAAGTAACAAAGACCTTGATTTGCTAAATTCTAAAATAAAAATCTTTCATCCCCCTAGTATCAGAACATTTCAAAGGCTATTCTCTTCATTATGCCTGTAAAAGTGACATGAATCGGTACCAAAATTCACTCAGTCTTAAAATGTAAAGTATTTGACCCAGGGGTATTTAAAACACTATTATTTAGTTCCCCAAAATTTCTCTCTGAAAACATTCCACTGTAAATATGCTAGTTAAAAAAAAAACAAAAAACTCTTGACTCCACATTTCACTCCAGCTACCTCTCATTTTTCTTCTCCCCTTTCCAAGAAAGCTCCAACAAAAGGGTGCCTGTGTCTGCAGCCTGTAATTCCTTTCCTGACCTCAGAACTCTACTCTAGTCAGGTTTTTGGCCACAGGAATCCAGCAAAAGAGCTCACTCAACATCACTGGTGACCTTCACATTGCCAACTTCAGAGACCATTTCTCAGCCTCGTGTTACTTAATCTGCCAGTAGACTTTGCCAACGTGGCCACTCCCCAACCTTCATGGGCATCCCCACTTGGTTCCCAGGACACCATTCTTTGGGGTCCCTCTTCTTTACCAGCCCCTCTTTCTAAGCCGTGTTTTAAGCCTTATGAAGACCTAGATTTAGAACTCATCCTCAGAACTCTTTGCTATTATACTTTCTCCCTTGGTGATCTCTTCCAGCCTCATGGTTTTATACACCATTCTAGTTGCTGACAATTCCCAAAGTTATTTCTCTAGCTAGCTCTCTCTTCTGAACACTATGTTCACATATCTGACTGCCATTTCACATCTCTATTTGGATTTCAGACAGGAATTTCTATAAACTCCAGATATTTCCCACCCCCCATCCCATCTCCAATAAAACCCCTGTTGCTTCTACTGTTTTCTAAACAAAGTTTAGTTTATTCAAAGATTTGGTTTCAATGGATGTATAATTTTTTTTAAAAAGGATAACTCAGGAATATAGAGGTCTCAAATGGAAAATAAATAACGCCCTTTTAAACAACTCATGAGGCAAAGAAGAAATAAAAAGGGAAATTAGAAAGTATTCTGGATAGAATGAAGTGAAAACACAGCATATCAAAATTTGTGAGATGCTGGGCAGTGCCTGTGGCTTAGTCAGTAGGGCACCAGCCCCAGGTGGCGGGTTCAAACCCACCCCCAGCCAAACTGCAACCAAAAAATAGCCGGGTGTTGTGGCGGGTGCCTATAGTCCCAGCCACTTGGGAGGCTGAGGCAAGAGAATCATCTAAGCCCAGGAGTTGGAGGTTGCTGTGAACGGTGTGATACCACGGCACTCTACCGAGGGTGACAAAGTGAGACTCTGTCTCTACAAAAAAAAAAAAATTTGTGAGATGCTAAGAAAGCAATACTTAAAGGAAAAATTATAGCACTAAGGGTAGCGCCTGTGGCTCAGAGGATAGGGCACTGGCCCCATATACCAGAGGGTGGCAGGTTCAAACCTGGCCCAGGCCAAACTGCAACAAAAAATAGCTAGATGCTGTGGCGGGCTCCTGTAGTCCCAGCTACTCAGGAGGCCGAGACAAGAGAATCGCCTAAGCCCAGGAGTTGTAGGTTGCTGTGAGCTGTGACGCCACGGCACTCTACCGAGGGTGACAAAGTGAGACTCTTGTCTCTTTAAAAAACAAACAAACAAAAAAAAACTATAGCACTAAATGCACATATTATAAAGCAGAAAGCTCGAAGATAATAACTTTAGCTTCTACTTTAAGAGAAAGAGAAGAGCAAATAAACTCAAAATAAAGAGACCAAAGAAAACAACAGAGCAGAAATAAGTGAAAAAGAAAACAAAGTCAATGAAATCAAAAGCTGAATATTTGAGAAAAATAAAGTTGATGAAACTTTAACCATCCTAATAAAGAAAAAAAAGCAGAGAGAATACAAATTACCAAGATGAGAAATGAGACAGATACCATAACTATAGATTCTACAGAAACTAAAAGGGTAATAAAAGAATGTAATGAACAACTTTACGCTAATAAATCTGACAGCTTAAATGAAAAGGACAAATTCTTTCAAAGACAAGAACCATCAAAGCTCATTCAAGAAGAAATAGATAACTAGAATAGCCCTTACTTGTTAAAAAGACATTAAATTTGTAGTTAAAAACCTTCTCACAAAGAAAATTCCAGGCCCCGATGGCATTACTGGGAAATTCTACCAAACATTTAAGGAAGAATTAATGTTAATTCTACACAAACAGTGAAAACTGAAAAAGAAGAAACATTTTCCAACTCATTCTATCATGCCCAGATCACCCTTATACAAAAACCAAAGACATTATCCCTCATGAATATAGGTGCAAAAAATTAAAACAAATTTTTAGCAAATCTAACTCAACAATATATAAAAAGAATAATATAACATGACCAAGTGGGGTCATATATAAATGAAGGAACATAAAGTTGCATTAACATTCGAAAATTAATCATGGTCAGGGGTGTCCAACCTTTTTTTTATTCTCTGCTACACACTGAAAGAATAAGAGTTTTCTTCAACTTTTCATGATATCTAACAGCACAGATAAGCAAAAAAAGTCCTCACAAAATCAGCATGTGCCCTATGGGCTCAGGTTGGACACTCCTGCGTGTAATTCATCATATAAAGAAACTAAAAGAGAGGCTCGGCGCCTGTGGCTCAATGGGCTAAGGCGCCAGCCACGTACACCTGAGCTGGCGGGTTTGAATCCAGCCTGGGCCTGCCAAACAATGACGGCTGCAATCAAAAAATGGCCAGGCGTTGTGGTAGGGCACCTGTAGTCCCAGCTACTTGGGAGGAGGAGGCAAGAGACTCGCTTGAGCCTAGGAATTAGAGGTTGCTGTAAGCTATGATGCCACAGCACTCTATCCAGGGTGACAGCAAAAAAAAAAAAGAAACTAAAAGAGAAAAGCCATAACATCACCTCAATAAACCCAGAAAAACACTACAAAACTTAACCTTCATTCCTGGTAAAGGGTGTCTATGAAAGCCTATAGCTAACACCGTACTAAGGGGCAAAATTTGGACTACTTCTCTCCTAAGATGTAAGAATGTCTGCTTACTCCTTATATTCAGCATCACAGTGCAATAAGGAAAGAAAATGACAAAAAAGCATCCCAAATGGAAAGTATATGATTTATGGTTTATGATTATTTATGTAGATAGAATCTCCAAAAAATTGACTGAAACTAATAAGTGAGCTCAGTAAAGTTAAAGAATAAAAGATCAATAATGAAAAATGAATTGTATTTCTCTATACTAGTAACAAGCAATAAAAAAATTGAACAATGTTTAAATGCCCATTTATAATAGCATCAAAATATGAAATACTTAGGGATAAAGCTATTAAGAATTATAGACATATGTAACTTGTACACTGAAGTTCTAAATATTGCTGAGAAGATTGTGTATAATTCAAGAATTTTGAGAGGCAAAGGCAGGAGGATCACTTGAAGCCAAGAATTTGAGGTGGTAGTGAGCTATGATGACGCCATTGCACTCTAGCCCAGGCAAAAAAGTAAAACCCTGCCTTAAAAAAAAGAAAGAAAAATTAAAGACCTAAATAAATAAAGAGATATACTTTGTTGATGGGTCAGAAGATTCAATGTTGTTAAAATATAAATTCCTCCCAAATTGATTTATAGCTTAAAAATAATACCAATCAAAATCACAGCAGGCTTTTTTTTTATTGGAGCAAAATATATGATGTATAACCAAGAGAAAAGTCATAAAAAAAAAGCAGACCTATTATAAGCCAGATGTTACAATGAAAGATGTTGCTTTACAGATGTGACTTTCACTATGATAAGTATAAGACATTATTGAGCTCAGTGCCTGTGGCTCAACGGGCTAAGGCACCAGCCAAATACACCTGAGCTGGCAGGTTCGAATCCAGCCCGGGCCCGCCAAACAACAATGACGGCTGCAACCAAAAAAATGGCCAGGTGTTGTGGCGGGTGCCTGTAGTCCCAGCTATTTGGGAGTTGGAAGCAGGAGACTCGCTTGAGCCCAGGAATTGGAGGTTGCTGTGAGCTGTGATGTCACAGCACTCTATCCAGGGTGACAGCTTGAGGCTCTGTCTCAAAAAAAAAAAAAAAAAAAAAGACATTATTGAATGTACAGAAAATATGGGCATATTGGATAAAACAATGAAAAAATTTTAGAAGAAAGGGCAGTGCCTGTGACTCAAAGGAGTACGGCGCTGGCCCCATATGCCAGAGGTGGTGGGTTCAAACCTGGCTCCAGCCAAAAACTGCCAAAAAAAAAAAAATTTTAGGAGAGATAGGAAACTGTAAAATAGAACCAAATAGAAAGAAGTGAAAAGTATTATTATCATTCAGTTTGTTTTTTTAAAGTTACTGAACTACAAAAGGGAAAAATATTAAGAGAAAAAAATGAACAGAGCTTCACTGGTTGGCAGGATGCTATCAAATGTTTAATATATATGACATTGGAGTCCCTGGATGACAGAAGAGAGAGAGAATGAGCAGAAAGACACCTTAAGAAATATCGACTGGAAAGTTTTCCACAAACTTAGAAGCCCAGCAAACCTCAAACAGCATGGAAGCCAAGAAAACTGCACGCAGTCACACTGTAGTCAAACTCTGATCACTGAAGTTAAAATCCTAACAGCTGAGCAAGCAGGGGGAACACACACTAAGGGAACCATAAGATGACAGCTGATTTTTCATCAGAAAATAAAATGGAGGTCAGAAGAAAATGGAACAACTTTAAAGTACAAACACACACACAAATACTGTTTACCTAAAATTCTACATCCATTAAAATTATCTTTCTAAAAAGAAGAGGACTAAGAGGGTAGCACAAGGAAGGTTTTGTGATGTAATAGTTCTACATCTTAATTGTACTTTTGGTTGTACAAGTGTACATGTGTAATAAAACTGAATAGAACTACACCTTCATATACATACCATGAATGTATGTAAAACTGGTAAAATCTGAATAAGATCTGTGAATTGTACCAACTTCAGTCTAGGTTTTGATATTGAATTATATTTATGTAAGATGTTTCCACTAGGGTACATAGGACCTTTCTGTACTATTTTTGAAACTACATATTAATCTATAGTATGTAGATTAAAATAAGAAGTTAAATGAAATAAAGACATTTTCAGATAAGTAAAATGAGAAAATGTTTCCAGGAGACTGTAAGAAATGCTAATGGAAATTCTTCAGGCAGAAGGGAAATGTGGTTGTGTAACTCCCTGCTCCTTAAGTGAGAGCTATGCATAGTGACTTCCTCCCAAAGAGAGTGGAAAAAAGGGTGGGAGAGTAACTTTACAGGGGAGAAACCTGACAAAACAGTTCCTCATTCAGGTGATCAAGGTTAACATCAATTGCAGTAAGTCATGTGGACCTCAGGTACCTTTGAGGTGGTGTGATAAAAATGGTACATTACTCTGTCATCTTCCCTCCAAAAACTCATATTCCCAGGCTAAATCTGAGAACATCAAACAAATCTCAATTGAGGAATGTTGTTCAAAACATCTCACTATACTCCTCAAAACTGACAAAGTCATCAGAAGCCAAGAGGAGCCTAAGGAACACAAGCACTAAATCTAACATGATATTCTGGATGGGACCTTAGAGCTGTAAAAGGACAGTAGGGGAAAACTGAGGAAATGTGAATAATGCATGAATTTTAGCTATTTGTAGTCAATATTAATTAATTGTAACAAATGTACCACACTAATGTAAGATGTTAACAATAGGGCTGTAGGAACTCTGTAATATCTTCATGATTTTTCTGTATACCTCAAAGTGTTCTAAAAAATTTTTTATTAAAAATTAAAATAGAAAGCAAAGCATAGTAGCTCACAGCTGTAACCCTAGTCCTCTGGGAGGCCACGGCAGGTGGATTGCTTAAGCTCAGGAGTTCAGAGACCAGCCTGAGTAAGAGCAAGACCCTGTCTCTACTAAAAATAGAAAAACTAGCCAGGTGTTGTGGTGGGCACCGGTAGTCCAAGCTACTTGGAAGGCGAAGGCAAAAGGACTGCTCAAACACAAGAGTTTGAGATTGCTGTGAGCTATGATGCCATAGAGTGGGATTCTGTCTCAAAATAATAATAATAATAATTTTAAAAAATAACAAAGAAACTTAAGAAATAGAAAACAATTGCAAGATATGGTTTGTATTTGGATCTTGATTTTAACATATTATAAAAGAAAGCTATGAAACATTAAGAGAAATTTGAATAGTCTGAATATTTGGTGGTATTGTGGATTCCTCAATTGGTTTTGCTTGTTTCCTATATAAAAATTGCATTTATATGTTATATCTGGTGGCATTAAGTCATCTTTCAGTAAATATAGAAACATTTATGAACAAAATGTATAATGTTTAGAATTTGCTTCAAGGCAATCCATGGATGGGTAGAGAAGCAGGTAAGGTATGAAGATGAGACAGGATTGCCAGTGACTCAAAAATACTGAAGGTGATGGATCTGGGGGCTCATTGTACAAACTGATATATGTTTAAAATTTCCCCCCAAAAAAGTGGCAGAAAAATCTATAAGGTCTTTTTAGATGCTTAGTTTTTGACATCTTGCTGTTGTAAGGAATACTTATTATATCATTAGCAAGTATGGCAAAGGTGTAGTTACACTGAAAACGTAGTTACAATTTTTTAATTAAAAAACCAATAGTTCTGGGTGGTGCCCGTGGCTCAAAGGAGTAAGGCAGTGGCCCCATATGCCAGAGGTGGCTGGGTTCAAACCCAGCCCGGGCCAGCTAAACAACAATGACAACTGCACCAAAAAAATAAAAACAGCTGGGCGTTGTGGTGGGCGCCTGTAGTCCCAGCTACTTGAGAGGCAGAGGCAGGAGCATCACTTAAGCCCAAGAGTTTGAGGTTGCTGTGAGCTGTGATGCCACCGCACTAGGGTGACATAGTGAGACTCTGTCTCAAAAAAAAGTTCTAATTTCTCTTCCTGCACATCCGTGGAATTTCTTGGAACTCAACCTGCCGGATAAAATCCAATGCTGAGATAAATATTTCACATAGGAGAATAGGCATGTCCCTCAAATGTTAATTATATCTCTCAGAGGCCTATGAACACTGTGACTGAATTCCACATCTAAGACATTTTTGAGGAACATATGTAATCCAAACTATACTGGCACAAGCCCTCACCTACTTTATTGGAAGGAAACCTGTCTGAGTCTCTTTCCTTCTTATAAGGACACCAGTCATACTGGATTAGGGCCTACCCTACTCTGGTGAGGTCTCATTTTAACTAATCACATCCTCAATAGCTCTATTTTCAAATGAGGTCACATTCTGAGAGGTGTAGGACTTCAATGTATGCTTTTGGGGGTGGGGGAGACACAATTCAACCCACAGGAGCTAAGAACAATTTAAGCTACCACATGGCCCTACCCCTGTCTTCAGAGTTCCTAGCTGACATGACTCTCTCACACGGGCCCCCTTCATGGATTAGAGCTGCTCACCCCACCTTCCCTCTTCTAGGAGCACTCCATACCTCAGTGTTCAGACCAGTCTGATCCCCTCAGAAGATGTGCACTTTTGACTCCCAACAAAATGACCACATACTAGAATAACTTCAGCATGTTGCCCCAAATCTATATTGTTTGATTTTGAATAATACCTGTGTGAGATACACAGTAGTCTGATTTGGCTTATGCTAAGATTAACATGAATCTGGTTCTTCTCCAGTCTTCCCTCATCAAATACTTAAAAAACCATACCACTCCTTAACGTCTACTTTCATTGGGTCACCCTTTCCCATGTAAAATAATTTCACAAATGTCTTTTTAATAAAAACAACAAGCCCAGCAGTGTTTTTACTGTTACTCTAACTCAGTAATAGAATAAAAAGTTTTGTATTTTTCTGGGAATTAAACAACTTTCGGAGGACAAACTGCCCCATGGCAGCTGCTAAAAAGTAAGGTTAGTAAACATTTATTCCAGTCACAAGAGCTAATGTGGATACAAAAGCAAGTTCATTTCCTTCGACCAGAATACTGTCCCTGTTTCACGACCAGAATACTGTCCGTTTCATTGCAGTCAGGTATTTGTATGTAAATTCATAAAATTAGGTCCTCGTATTTTAGGTAATCTCAGCCATTTCTTAAACCAAACAAATCATCCTCACTTATATATAAAGGAATCTTTTCAGCTCTTGGGTCTGACCTGCAAAGGCTCTAAGGTAACTTAAGATAACAACTGGAAATTTTTTTGAATGAGTTTGTCCTTTCTTTACAACTGTGCTTCTCAATCTGGATTACTAACATTCTCAGGCTAGGGCAGTGCTTTCAAACTTTTACAGGCAACCCACAGTAAGAAAGATAATTTACCTCTGTGAGGCTGAGGCAGATGAATTGCTTCAGCTCAGGAGCTCTAGACCAGCCTGAGCAAGAGCAAAACCCTGTCTCAACTAAAAATAGAAAAAACTAGCCGAGCACTGTGGCAGGCACCTGTATAACCGGCTACGTCGGAGGCTGAGGCAAGAGGATCCCTTGAGCCCAAGGGATTTGAGGTTGCTGTGAGCTATTACACCACGGCACTCTTCCCCAGGGTGACAAAGTGAGACTCTGTCTCAAAAAAATAAATAAAATAAAATAAATATATTTTACAGCGGATCCCAGTACACAACATGTAGATGGTATCTAAATCCACAAGATTAACATGATATATTTTTCTGAAGAATGCAAGTAGGGAGCCAGCCCCATATACCGAGGGTGATGGGTTCGAACCTGGCCCCAGCCAACTAAAACAGCAATGAGAATTGCAAAAAAATAGCCCAGCAGTGCCTGTAGTCCCAGCTACTCAGGAGGCTAAGGCAAGAGAATTGCTTAAGCCCAAGAGTTGGAGGTTGCTGTGAGCTGTGACGCCACAGCACTCTAGCGAGAACAACAAAATGACACTCTGTCTCAAAAAAAATAAAAATATTTAAACAAATTATAAAGTAGAATGCAAAATTTCCTTAAAACACAGAACTTCTATTCAATCTGTAGACCCCTGAGGATACAAATGCACATCCCCCTTGTCCTAGGAAAAGGAGTCTGTCCTTGGCTCAGAGTCCCCATTCAGCAAGAACTTCACTTCTAAATTTTCACATCCAGGAAGCCCAGGCCTGTCTCAGCTTCCCAGGGGTCACTCCCCTCTAATGCTCACTGGAAAAAGGCAAAGGACCCTCATCAGCAAGTGGGGTCCCACTCAGGCCTCTGCAGGTGCACACTGCCAACCAGCCCAGGAATAACAGGGGCAGACTCATAGTAGTAGGGTTTCTGCTTAATCAGAAAGCACCAAGCGCAAGAGTTTCTACCGAGATGGACAAATGTCCCTCGCTGGTTAGTCTCTCAGTAGCATCTGCCCTTCTCGGGCCTAACTTCCAACCTTACCTCCAGGACAAGGCCTCCCAGGAGGCTTCCCTTCCTGCATTCCAACGTGCAATTCCTCTCCTGGCACCCCTGGGAAAATTAATCCCAGACTGGGGGTGGCTTCCCCATCTGGGTGCCCAACCCTGGGACGGCTGCTTCACGCTGCCTGCCTACTGATTCAATCGCACGTGTTCAAAAGGCATGCGGGCTCTTACAGGCCGGTTGCCGCACGGGCGCTGTTTCCTGTGGGGTGCGCCGAGCCCGCACGTCACTGGCTGACACCAGAAGCGACCAGGCTCGCGCTGTTCTTAATGAAATTCCTAACATTCTGTTTTAACCCAGATTCCATTCTTCAGCCGCAGATGACGTCTAGTCACCACCTACATCCTCAAATCCAAACTTACTAATGCTAACACAGCAAAAGGGTAACGAGAAAACCTACATGGGCGAGGCCAGCAAAACCACCTCCAGGAGGCCACCGCCACACGCTCCGCGCCTTTTAGGAACTCTGCGGGAGCTAGCCCGCCAACCGCTCAGCGTCCCGCCAATCACAGAGCCTACTTGCTCCGCCCAGCGCCCCGCTCTGACCAATCACTAGGGATGCATCTTCTCTCGCTCCGCCTCTCCCGCCCGCCCCCCATCCATTGGAAGTTAGAAGTCTTCAAACGTCCGCAGCGCCCAACTGCTAGATAGCTGCCGGGTGTATATTTTTAGCTCCCGCGCGAACAGCTCCCCCCCTCAACCCCGCCTTTTCGTGAAATCCAATGGGAAACGGAGTTTCCGTCGCGTCATCGCACGAATGGGCGGGAGCTGTCCAATCAGCGTTCGGGGAGAAGTGGCGTAATTAAAAAGCGGCGGAAGAAGGTGGGCGGGTCATGACGCAGCGAGTTTCAGTCTTGACTTTTTCGGGGGCATCTTGGCGTCCCCTTTTTTCCCTTTAAAGTAAAACGTCGCCCTAACGCATCCCCCAGCACACTTTAGGGGTCGGAGGCGGCGTGCCGTGGCGGGGGGAGGGGCGGTGCTGACGTGGATGTGGGGGGCCGGCCGCGGCGGAGCGGTCACGTGGGCGTGTTGTGGGGGGAAGGGCGCCGTCGCGCGGTCGGTTCCGGGCGGTTGAGAGCGCGCGAGCGAGCGAGAGGCAGCCGCGCCCGCCGCCGCCCCTCTCTGTATGCCGCTCTCCCCAGGCGCGGCTGCCGCGGATCGCAACAGCAGGAGCCGCCGCCGCCGCGGTTGATGTGGTTGAGCCGGGGCTGAGGAGGCCGCCAAGATGCCGCAGTCCAAGTCCCGGAAGATCGCGATCCTGGGCTACCGGTCTGTGGGTGAGTGGCCGCAGCCGCGCGGCCTCCTGGTGCCCACGGGCCGGGGCCTCGCCTGGGCGCCGGGTGGCGGCCAGGCCTGGGAAGTTTGGAGCCGGCGCGGCCATGTGGCGGGAGGCTGGGCGGGCGGGGGCCGCACGTTTCGTAACCACCATTTTGAGCAGAGGTGGCGGCGGTCGGGCTGGTGGCGGAGCCGGGCCCCCGCCCTGGGCCGGGGCAGACAGGTGGCGGCTGTGGGTGGCCGTGCGGGAGACTGTGGGCGCGGGGGCCGCCGAGCGCCGCGGAGTCCCAGGTGTGTCGGGCAAGGAAGGCGGTGGTGGGAAGAATGTGCCGCGGGGCGAGGACGGAGGCGCACCTGCCCCTCGCAGACCTTCGCGCTGCAAGGTCTGTGGTCACGGCCACGGTCTTCCCTCACCCCGCCCCCGATTGAATAAAGTCCGTGGGGGTTAACAAAGGAAATAGCGCCTTGGGTTCTTTCCATCTGTGGTGAAGTTCAACCTTGTAAAGAAGACTAGGGACTAAAAGGACGTGTAGCTGCTCAGGGCAAGTTCCCTGTCTAAGAAACCTAGCAAAGCCCCCCCACCCAGGGAGACCTTTTTGGAGACCCTCTGGATACTGCTGGCGGCCAAAACAGGGAGAGAGAGAAAAAGACATTTCTGATCTCTTGGTGTCCTATTTTCTTCGGGAAAAAATAAGGTCAGGTACTTGGAACCAGGCTATTGAAGTAATTCAAGTGTCTTTTTGTTTTCTTTTTGTTTTCCACCCCAAAGGTTGACATACATTTGAAACTGTTGGCATTATTGCTGAATTGGGGTGGGGTGGGAGGTGGACAGTGTCAGAAAACGGGTATTTTTTCTAAGTCCTTTGAGAAAGCAGAATGGTTGAACTAAACCATACTTCACGGTGAGGCATTATTGCCTTTTGACAACCGGAAGCCTGGAGAAATTAGTTCACCTTTTCGTGGTGTTTTTAAGTAACTGTGAAGAAAATGTGCATTTGGTCGCTGCAGGGGAATGAGGTGAAAGCAGGGGGGTTGGAGTCTCCGGCGATTGCGGAAGGAGCGGCAGTGACTGCCTGGGAAAGCTTGCAAATGCCGCTCATTGGGTGCACGCCGGCTGCGCTTGCTGTTCTGCTGGGTGCCAGGGTCTGTGCTCTTTGACCAAGTCAGCTACAGTATGCTTACTCATCCTTTTACCATCTCTCTCTGTTAAGTTCAGGGGGGTAGTCGTGAAGGAAAGATCAAGGGCTCAAAGGGACTTCTGTAGAGTTAAGGGTGGCCAAGAGTGATAGGCGTAGCTCCTGTGTGAGGTGGTGCCGAATCAGAGGGGTTAGATAGGTGACAGTCTTAACAGCTGCAGTGTAAAGTAACCATGCACCAACTTGAGCCTATTAAAGTCACTAAGCGTCCACTTGTCAATATGGAACCGGGATCCAGCCTTTTATTGGCAGCCTGAATCACCATGCTCTTGCTTCCTTCTGTTTTATTTCCTTCTCTGCACTTGTGAGAGTGGGCCATGGCATATCCTGGCTCTTCAGTGAGCCCTAGCTGATCAAGCACCTAGTGCCTACTAATTGAAGATTATAATCTCTGAATAATTAAGTTCCAGTAAGAGTACCTGATTTCATTCTAGGAGAATGACCTGAAGATCTGATTTCCTCACCCCTTTAAAATTTTGTAATATTGGTTCTAGTCTTCACTGAGCAAGTCACCGTTTTACTAAAAGAATTTATGTCCAATTGAAGTCCATTTTGTTTTATCCTCTAACCAACGTCCTCCTGGAGTGTAAGATGTGACAGCCCACTCTTTAGCCTTCCTTTCCCAGACATTTAAACTGCAGTTTGTTAAATACTGTTCTAACTCAGTCTGATGGAATGCAGAGTAACTACAGATTCTAAAAGATTTTGGAGTGATTAAGTTGCTCCCAATCTTGTGTTTAATTTTAAAGTTGCACACCATTATTATGAGCCAGGATACTGTAGTTCATGGGATCTTTTTTAGGGGGCATAGCACCCTAATTTTGGCACCAACATTCCCGGCACTAGCCAGTTTGCTGCAAATCATTCAGTATTAAGACTCAAGGCTTACCAACGTGTTTGCTTGTAAATGCTGTCATACTAGAGAAATTTGAGTACCTGTGTTTCCAGTTTATGCTATTTTGTGATGTTGTTTTGTCCTATTGAAGCAAGCAAAAGTTTCCATATCTAAAATATATTAGTTGACTAGTAGAATACTTGTTATGGGGACTTTGTCATGTCACAGACTTTATTTTAAAAGTTTGCCATAAACCTACAAAATGTTATTTATGATTGCTTTCAAACTTTCTATTTTCTTTTTTAATATTGAGAGAACTGCCAAGAGGGAAAAAATAATTCTCAGGTAATTTATACAAACCCTTCTCCCCCACCCCAAGTACTTTTCCTGTTATTTGCAGTATTAAAGCTTTTAAGGACACGTCACCTGTAAGTCAGTCTGGCTTTCAGGGAGTGCTTTGTATTAATTGTCTTGGTGGTTGCCAAATATACCAGCTCCCTTGCATTTCATTGTTTCTAATACAGCAGAGTGCCCCTGTGATAGGAGAAATCAAAGTTAAAATTGTAATGGGCGAAGTAAACTATCTTTACTACCTCATTTGCTCAAATCTTAATGCTGAGAGCTTTGGTAATCTAGTTTGCCATTAGACCATAATCAAAAGACCTTTGTCACATATATGTAAGTCTCTCATACGTAGTTAACAGAAGGGACGGTATCAGAGCCATGTGAAAGCTCTTAACAGGAAATATAGCATTGTTCTTTGGTAATAGGTAGTTCAGCAGCAGTACTCAAATTATAACTTCAGAATATCTTAGGTAGCATTTGGATACTTCATAGCATCAGATGTCATTGAATATTTTGTTGTTCCCAGTAGAATACAATCAAATTGTATTCTGACTTAATCTATTTTTAAGTCATTGTGTCTTTTTTTGACACATTTCATTGAAAAATTAAAAGGTAAAAACATTATTTGGCCTGTATAATATCTATCAGTATGTAAAATTGTATATTCAGGTGTTTAATGACATTCTGATATTGTGTGATTGTGAGTTGGGGTAATCCTGTAATGGCCACATTGTACTGAAGCTTAAAATTACTGTTATTCAGTCTCATTCATTGTTCTGTACGAGAGGGTAATCAGAACTGAAATTTGTAATTTTGACTTTCCAGTGCCAAATGTTGTCTTGGTGTCCATGTGTTATGCTTTACCTTCATCACCCTAAAAAGAAATACTGTACTCATTAGCTCCCTTCCTCACAGGCCCTGGCAACCACTAATCTTTCTGTTTCTATGAGTTAATTTATTCTGGATGTGTCATATAAATGCGATCATTATGTGGTCTTTTGTGACTGGCATCTTTCACTTAGTGTAGTTTTCAAGTTTCATCCATGTTCTATCATGTCAATACTTTGTTCCTATTAATTGCTGAATGATACTTCATTATATGAGTATACCACATTTTTTTCTATGCTTTTGTCGAGTATGTAGATTGTTTCATCTTTTTTGCTATTATAAATAATTACTGTACTTGAACATTCCTGTACAAGCTTTTGTGTATATATATGTTTTTATTTCTCTTGAGTATATTCCTAGGAGTGGAATTGTCAAAGTGTTTTCCAGAGAAGCTCTACCGTTTTATATTCCCAGTGTACGAGAGTAAATTTCATGTCATCTTTACCAGCACTTCTTGTATTATCTTTTTGGTTTCAGCCATCCTAGTGGGTGTGAAGTGGTACCATTTATTGTTCGTAAATAATTTCTCCCATCTTTTGGTGGCAACCTCTGAAGCAAAAATGTTTGATTTTGAAAACATTTATACATATATATATATTTTTTGTGCTTTTGGTGTTAGGAAAACATTGCCTAATCCAAGCTCATGTAGATTGCTACTGTGTTTTCTTCTAGACATTTTACACTTTTAATCAGCATGGTCTATGTATTTTATATTTGTATGTGATAGGGAGGGGTAAAACTTCCTTACTATGCATGAAGAAATCCAATTGTCTCAGCCTCCTTTTTTTTTTTTTTTTTGTAACCTCACAACACCTGCCACAACCTGGTCTCTAAAACCTGTGGTAGCCCCATCCCACATCCCACTAGTTTGATTTGTGAAGTTTGCTTAAGCTACCCAAGCATGATGCTTCCTTAGTTCTCTCCTCTCCTCCCCCTTTTCCCCCTTCCTCATCCCCCCCCCCCCACTGTGTCACTCTTTTTATCCCTGAAGGAGTGAGATGGCCTGCATCAGCCTCCTTTGTTAAAAGACACTCTTCTTCATTGGATTTCCTCCATGGTTGAAAATTGAGCCATAATTGACCAATTGAAAATTGACCATAATTTTAAATGTTTGTTTCAGGACTCTCCCATTCCATTAATCTATATGTCTGTCCTTATGCCAGTGCCACCTTCTTGATTACTGTAATTTTGTAATCGGTTTTGAAATAATGGGCCCTCTAATTTTATTCTTCTTCAAGATTGTTTTGGCTATTGTGAGTCCCTTGCATTTCCATAGGAGTTTTAGAACTGGATTGCCAATTTCTGCCCAAAAAGCAACTAGTATTTTGATAAGAGTATTTTCCATTTTTGCAAGTATCTTTTAATGTCTGATTTTATAAGCAGTTGGATTCTCACATCTGCTTTTGAGTTCATTCTGCTATAATGTGTTATTTTAATGAAATATATGTTGAAAATCCAGCCTTGGCTTGGAAAGGGGAGGAATATTTTAATAACATTTTCAGGTTACTTTGGGGGTATTATTTGATAATTACCAAAGCTCCCTCAGTGATCCTTTCTTAAAGGTTGCTTGTAGTATGCAATCTGAAATTACATTGATGAACTCTCTTTCATTACACTTGTTCAGTCTGTTTTACACTTTGGATCTTCACTGATGCTGGATTTTGTAATAGCATACACTGGTCGTTTGGAAAATATTCACTATTATGCACATCTTCCACATGTTAACATTTTTAATACACGAATATTTTAAAAGTTGCTTTTACTAATATCACCACCAACTTCAGAAAATTCTAAGTATTGGGACAATGTTAAGCTTACTGTGAGTGTGGTACAAATTTTCCAAAATTCTAGTTTACCTTGAGTTTGAATTTTTTTTTGACAACATGCTACAAGTTTTTATTTGAATTGACAGTTTTATTTCTTTAATTTCCAAGAATACCCACATTTGAGATAATGATAATTTGTCATCATGATAAGTAAAAAAGGCATTCCATAAAAGTGGCTTATTGTACAAGTGCTGTCCTTGGAGACAACAACCATCAATCACACTTCAGTATGTAGTGGAGGTGTTTTATGTGTATATCCCATTTATCATATAAAACATTAAAAAGACTATCCATGGAACAAGATTTAATAAATAATTCTTTAAGTAAAAATAGCACCCCCATGGGAGTGCCTGGCAGTGAAGAATGTACAGTAGCTTACTGCCCAATATTTAACTCCTATTGTGATTGGTGCTAAAGGGTGCCAAGCTAGCCATTTTACCTACCATTGCTTTTGTGCCTTTGGTACAAATGGGAACTAAGTGGAAAAAGCACATAATGTCTTAATACTGTTATGAAAATAGTTTTGACGTCATGAGCCCCCTGAAAAGGTCCAGGGATTCCCTAGAGGTCCACAGACCACCTTTCTGAAATATTGAACTATAGTATGCTAGGATATTGATGCTTACTGTTGTGCAAAATTGGATTGAGAGTGGCTGCATCCTAGACGCTGTTCACAGGGACAGGGATCTGGTTCCTACAATCTCAGAGGAGCCTCATAGGAGAGGCCCTGCTGAGGCAGGGAAGAACTTGGCATGGTAGAGAGACCGGAAGGGTGCATGGGGATGGCCAGAACATAATGAAGTAGAAGTGGGAAATGAAGTTGGAAAGGTAGCTGGGAACTGTATTATGCAGGGCCTCGCAGTAACTTTAGGAGTAATTGTTCATTCTGAGCGGTGAGTTACGAAAGATTGTGAAAATTATATTATCGGTATGCCTGTGACTTGACCTCTTGGCCTTGTGGTGCATTTTGTTTAATATGGTTCAAATGGTTGGCCTCTCCAAATCTCATGCTGGAGTTTGATCCCAAGGTTGAATGTGGAGTCTGCTAGAGTTGAGTGAGATCTCACTTTGTTGGTTCACACAAGAGCTGATTGTCTACAGGAGCCTGGCATCACCTCCTCCCTCTCTTGGTCCTGCTATCATCAGGTGACACACCTGCTTCCCCTTCACCTTCTTCCTTGAAGTTCCCTGAAGCTCTCACCAGAAGCAAATGCTAGTACCACACTTCTTGTACAGTCTGCAGGACTATGAGCCAAGTAAACCTCTTTTCTTTATGAATTACTCAGCTTCAGGTATTTCCTTTATAGCAGCATAAAACAATGGACTAATAGAATACATTATGTTTGGACCTGGTGATGGTGAGGCTCCTAAAGAGGAGTAAAAATTGCAAAGGCTGGTAGCACATGAGGACGTAATATACTAATGTAGTTTTTAAATACACTTATCAGGATGAAAGTAGGGAGGGGAACATAAGTAAAAATAGCAACTTAGCAATGAGAATCAGCATTGCTTTTTAGTTTAGTGCCCATGGATAGATTGTTGTTAGTTATTTGAATAAATTAGAACTGAACTTGGAAATGATTGTGCAAGTAAAAGCATTTCAAATCCTTAGTGATCATACTTGAAAGAACCTTTATTCTTAATTCTAGTTTATTATGAAGCATCGAGTGAAATCTTAACTTTGAAGTCAGACTGCTGTCAGAATGCAACTGCTGAGTACTTTTAGCATGAATGCTTGATTGAGTTAGAAATCAGTGATTTACTATCTCAAATATAGAGGTCCTGGACTACTGTTATAGTATTTTAATTTTCTTAAATGTATATAGAGCTTCTGAAAAAAATATTCCTTGTAGGGTTGGAATTTTATATAGATGTGGTATTAGTTTACAGCAGGAAATGGTAGAAGCCTTTCCATTTTGCTCTAAGAGCAAATTTAGAGCAGGGCAATCTAAGGATACTGATAAAATTAACTCGTAAGTCTCCTGCTTGCTTAGTTTGTTTCTTATCTGTAATATCATTGAGTCTTGTCCCATCCCCATTTCTATCTGTGTTGTGCTGTTAGCAGGAAGATGACTCAGGAATTTTTTAAAACAGAAATTAATATTTTAACAAGGTATATAATCCTGCCTTTTACAAGATTGAGTCAAATGTTGACTACATGATGGTATAGAATATAATATGTGAATGGGAGCTGCAAGTGTTGGCTTTTATATAGTTAATAAAGTTTTGTTAGATGAAAATGCCTTTCTGAGATGTGTGTGTCTTATGCATCTTGCTGGATCTAAATTAATAGGGCTGAGTGCACTGGCTCATGCCTGTAATCCTAACACTCTGGGAGGCCTAGGTGGGTGGATTACCTGAGCTCACAGGTTCGAGACCAGGGTGAGCCAGAGTGAGACCTTGTCTCTGAAAACAGCTGGGTGTTGTGGTGGGCACCTGCAGTCCCAGCCACCTGAGAGGCAGAGACAAGAGAGGCACTTGAGCCCAAGAGTTGGATGTTGCTGTGAGTTATGAGACCATGGCACTCTACTGGGGGCAACAAAGTGAGACTCTGTCTTAAAAAAAAAACCTAAATTAATATTTGGATTTTGTTTTAAATCTTGGTTGTTCATGATTTGTATGAGTGGCCAAGTAAAAACATAAATGGTAACAATTCAGTCCTAACCTCCATAGTGTGAATGAAAACAAAGAATTACCAATTTGTCTGCTGGGAGATTCCTTGAGTATGATAAGGGGAATTTCTGACCTGGCTCCTATGGCCCTGTGTAAAGCAGGAAGAAGGAATGCTTGGTATTGGGATAGATTTTGGACCAGAGCATCACTAAGGTTGCTCCTGCAGGAGAGAGAGGAAGACAACAGAAATTCAAGCTGCCAAGACAGGGCAGTGGCTTGTGCCTGTCATCCAGCACTCTGAAAGGCCATTTGGAGGATCCTTGAGCTCAGGAATTAGAGACCAGCCTGAGTGAGAACAAGAACCCCATCTCTACTAAAAATAGAGTAGTAGTCCCAGCTACTTGTGGGGCTGAGGCAGGAGGATGTTTGAGCTCCGGAATTTGATGCTGCAGTGATCGATGGTGACACCATGGCACTCGACCTGAGAGCCACAGAGACTCTTATCCCAGGAAAAAAATCACCTGTATACATACAGATGGAGAGATTTGGATTATATTTCTAGGGATTTTAGCTGTTTTCATTGTGAATCATCTTAGCTGAACTCATAACCAAAAGGATAGAGCAATCTCTTCAGTTCTGGGCGTTGAAACATTAACAACCCAGAATAGTCTCTTGGCTTGGGAGTTCATGAGCTTTCCCTGAAATTGGGTGCATTTTTTATTTTTCTGAGTGAGGAAGTTTAGTGTTTATCAGTTATCCAGAAAGGTATCAGGCACTGAAACTGCTGGTTGAAGAAGACAGTTTGTGAGTTTTTAAGTGTCACAGGTTACTCAAATGATGTTGATTAAGTAATTTCAATTAGTTAAGTCTACTTTGTACCAATCACAAAGGCTAGGCCAGTCATGATCTTTGCCCTGAGGGACCTTTACTTTAACCTAGTGAAGGAGCCATAGGACCGTTACTAGTGCTGGTAATTGTGTTTTTAAAACATTACTGATAGGGGCACCGTCTTAAATAATGGACCTGTATTAAACTCCCTTAATAGCCCTTACCCTCATTGTGATAGGTACAGTTTATTATCCCTATTTTGCAGATAAGAAAACCAAGAAACGTTAAGTGACTTGCCTGTGGTCAAAGTGACAAAGCCAGGATTTGGAACTCAGGCAGTGGGTACAGAGCTAGCTAGCAGTACAGCTGTTACGTAGATTGCTGTTTAAATACACTTGGGATAAATGCTTGACAAAAAATAGAGAGCTTACTTGATGGTGGGTGGAGGTATGGGTTAGAGAATTGTCTCTAAGGAAAAGGCAGCCTGACTCCACTAGTGAAGGAGGAGGAGGTAAGATAGGAATGGGGAGAAAGTCAGGACTTACCTGTATCCCAGCTATCTATGAAAAATGGCTTTGTTAGCCCTGTTAAAAGTTTCAGATTTGATTGGGAGCCCATATCTCAGTGGTTAGGGCACTGGCCATAAGCTGCTGGGCTGGTGGGTTTGAACCCGGCCCAGGCCTGCTAAACAAAAAAAAAGAAAGAAAAGAATAGAAAAATAGGTTTAGCTCAGTGAGTAGGGCGCCAGCCACATACACCGAAGCTGGTGGGTTCAAGCCTGGCCAGGACCTGCTAAACAATGACAACTGCAACCAAAAAATAGCCGGGCGTTGTGGTGGGCACACACCTGTTGTCCCACCTACTTGGGAAGCTGAGGCAAGAGAATCGCTTAAGCCCAAGAATTTGAGGTTGCTGTGAGCTGTGACACCATTGCACTCTACTGAGGGCAACATAGTGAGACACTGTCTCCAAAAAAAAAAAAAAAAAGAAAGAAAGAAAGAAAAAGAAAAATAGCCAGGTGTTGTGGGTGCCTGTAGTCCCAGCTACTAGGGAGGCTGAGGCAAGAGAATCACTTGAGCCCAAGAGTTTGAGGTTGCTGTGAGTTATGTTGCGACGGCACTCTACCAAGGGTGACAGAGTGAGACACTGTCTCAATTTAAAAAAAAAAAAAAGAAAAAGTTTCAGACTTGTTTCAAGAAACATGGAAAGTCACTGAAGGAGTTTAAGCAACAAATAAGATGATCTATAATAGAGACTGGCCAGCTTTTTCTGTAAGAGACAAGATAGTAAATATGTCAGCCAATATGTATGGCTGTGTGCCAATAAAACTATTTATGGATGTAACACTTGAATTTCTTATGATTTTTGTGTGTTGTGAAATACTATAGATTTTCCCCACCAACCACTTAAAGATGAAAAAAAATGTTTTTTAGCTCATACGCCGTCCAGACACAAAACAGGCTGTGGGCTGCATTTGGTCCATGTCTATAGTTTGCTGGTCCTGCCTTACGTCCTCAAGAAGATTCCCTCTGTTGCTCTCTGAAGTGAATGGGGCTGATAAGGGAGTAGAAATGAAAATAGCTGAGATATTATGGATAAGTTAGTATAGGGTGTAGCATAGGCAAGATAAAGAGGACACACATTTGAGATTTAATTAGAGGTGTGGGTGCTATTAAGGACAACCTTCAGATTTCTAGCGTGAGTACCTGAGTAGGTGATGTTATCTTTGACCAAAAAGAATGGTAGAACAGGACCAGGTTTAGGGGTTGGGCCATGGTCATTTCCTCACCTGCCAGATGTACAACTTACCCTGCTTTCTGACCACGGAGACCCTAGCAACACCCTTCCATGGTCCTGGAGACAGGCTGCTCTGCCTGTGGCTAGGGCTCTGAGGGGTTGCTGCTCCCAGGTCCTTACGTAATCCAAGGGTGTGTGACCCAACATAGCCTCACTTTTCGGGGTTGTTGCCCCAGAGATAAATGAGGTTTAGGTCCTGGGTTGCCACACATACTCACACTGCCCACTCAGCTAGGCATGGTGCTGGGAACTCCTGTCTAACTACAAGGATGTTTTTATGATTCCTGCTTAGTGGGAGGGGGAGTTGGGCACCATCTCTAGAACTTTTTGTTCTTTGTAACTGCTACAAAATTATGTGACTGTGTTTTACACACATATAATAAATTGCTTTCTTGATCTAACCATGTTTGTTGCTAATCAGAACTTAAAAATTATGGACATTACATAAAATGAGCCTACCTTCAATTTTTCTAAAACTCTAGGGAAGATTTCGATTTCTAGAGCTAAATTTATATAAATTTATACAAGTAGGATGCTCCTGTTCCCTTTAACTATATATGGTAAAGCATCATTGTCTGCATGTAATTAATAGATTATTCCAGTAGCCATGTTACACACACAAAAAGAAAAAGATAAGATGAAAACATCATTTCAACATGGTAATGAGTATGTTTACAGTTTTACTTGTTTTTCATATTAAATCTTAGAAATCTTGTGTATATTTTAGACTGTGACACATCCCAGTTAGGACTAACCACATTTCAGGACTCATTATTCAAGTATAGCTGCTGGCCATTGTATTGTGCAGCCAGTAGCCAGTAGTGAGGCCAATGTAGAGTTTGAAGAGCTTTGGAAGAAACAGTCTTTTTTTTTTTTTTTTTTTTTTTTTTTAAGGTTATAATGGTTGGATTTTTGAGTTAAATTCCCTCTTTTAATTTTTTCCTTCCCCCAATGGGTTTTTGAAACACAGACCCCCCCATACCACCCCGATCGGGAGAGCGGGGGGGTGG
>CAUYON010159330.1:0-12980 GCA_963573935.1 Arctocebus calabarensis | reverse complement strand
TTGAGACAGAGCCTCAAGCTATCACCCTGGATAGAGTGCTATGGCATCACAGCTCACAGCAACCTCCAATTCCTAGGCTCAAGCGAGTCTCTTGCCTCCACCTCCCAAGCAGCTGGGACCACAGGTGCCCACCACAATGCCCGGTCATTTTTTGGTTGCAGCCGTCATTGTTGTTTGGCGGGCCCGGGCTGGATGCGAACCTGCCAGCTCAGGTGTACGTGGCTGGCGCCTTATCCTGTTGAGCCACAGGCGCTGAGCCAACACACTAATAAAATTATACATCACAATCAAGTAGGCTTCATCCTAGGGATGCAAGCCTGGTTTAACATACACAAATCCATCCAATGTAATTCACCAGATCAACAGAGGCAAAAACACAGACCATATGATCCTCTCAATAGATGCAGAAAAAGCATTTGATAAAATTCAGCATCCTTTTCTAACAAGAACACTTAAGAAAATAGGCATAGGTGACACTCTGAAGCTGACTGAAGCCATCTATGACAAATCCATGGTTAATATCATACCGAATAGAGTAAAACTGAAAGGTTTTCCACTTAGAACTGAAAACATACAGGGATGTCCTCTGTCACCACTACTATTCAACATAGTGCTAGAAGTTCTAGCCGATGCAATCAGGCAGGAGAAGGTTATAAAGGGCATCCACATGGGGGCAGAGGAGGTCAAACTCTTTGCTGATGATATGATCTTAGACAGCCCCAGAGACTCAATTACAAAACTACTAGAAATGATCAAGAAATACAGTAATGTCTCAGGATATAAATGTCCACAAATCAGTAGGCTTTGTATATGTAGATAACAGCCAAGTTGAGAAGCAAATCAAGGACACAATTCTCTGCATAGAAGCTTCCAAGAAAACTAAATATTTAGGAATATACCTAATGAAAGAAGTGAAAGATCTCTACCAAGAGAATTATGAAACCCTAAGAAAAGTAATAACAGAAGATATTAACAAATAGAAGAACATATCATGCTCATTGTTGGAAAGAATAAATATTGTTAAAAATGTCTGTTCTACCCAAAGCAATCTACAGATTCAGGGCAATCCCCATTAAAGTACCAACATCATACTTTGAAGAACTAGAAAAAAAATACTTCATTTTGTATGGATCCAGAAAAAAACATATAACCAAGGAAATTCTTAGTAATAAAAACAAAGCTGGAGACATCACTCTATCGGACTTGAGGTTATATTACAAGTTCACAGTGATCAAAACAGCATGGTATCGGCACAAAAATAGAGATATAGACATATGGAATAGAATAGAAAACCAAGAGATAAAACCAATCTCTTACTGCCATATGATCTTTGATAAGGCAAAGAAAAATATGCAGCGGAGAAAAGAATCCCTTTTCAACAAATGGTGCTGGGAAAATTAGATAACCACAGGTAAGAGACTAAAACTGGACCCCCACCTTTCACCAAATTATGCCCTTTTATGAAAGTTGACTCAAGATGGATAAAAGATCTAAGACATGAACAGAACCTTCTCTGAGGAGGCTAGATGAATGTCTAATACGTATTTGAAAAAATGCTCATTGTCCTTGATCATCAGAGAAACACAAATCAAACCCTGAGATATCACCTCACCCCAGTGAGAATAGCCCACCTCACAAAGTCTCGGAGCTGCAGGTGCTGGCGTGAATGTGGAGAAAAGGAATCACTTTCATATTTTTGGTGGGACTGCACACGAATATAGCGTCTTTGGAAAAGAAGTGTGGAGAATCCTCAAAGAACTCAAATTAGACCTTCCATTTGATCCTCCAATCTCATTACTAGGAATCCACCCAGAAGAAAGAAATTTTTCTCATAAGGACATTTGCACTAGATTGTTAATCACAGCTCAGCTAACAATTGCCAAAACGTGGGAACAACCTAAATGCCCGGTGACCCAGGAATGGATTAACAAGCTGTGGTACATGTATACCATGGAATGCTATTAAGTAATTAAAAGAGAAGGAGACTTTACATCTTCGGTAGTAACCTGGATGGAGTTGAAACACATTCTTCTTAGTAAAGTATCATAAGAATGGAGAAGCAAGTATCCAATATATTCAATACTAATATGAAGCCAGTAAAGGATTTCATACATGTCCACATAAGAGAAAAACTCCATTCAATTCAATTTTTGGGTAGAGGAAATAAGAAAGGTGATGGGGGGAAATGGGGGGGATGGGTGTGCTTCCACTTAACAGGCACAATGTTAGGGTGTGCGGCCCACCTCTGGGGCGTAGCACACAATTATAAGATGGACTCTACCTAAGAAATGCAAACATCATAACCTATTTCTTTGTACCCTCAAATTAACCTAAAGTTACAAATAAATAAATAAATATGAAATGAGGTAACATTGATCCTCAAAGATGACAAAGACTGCACTGGAAGGGAAAATTACAGAATAATCTCACTATAATCTCAATATATAGTGATAAAGAATTTCTAAATAAAGTATCTCCAAACGGAACTTAACAGCATCTTTAAAAGTACATCATCACCATGTGAGGTTTACTACAGAGATACAAATTTTATTTGATATTAGGAAATCCAAAGAAGTAGGAAAAAGGTATAATTATCTTTGTAATAGTATGAAAAGGCAGTTGAAAAAAATTCAACATCCTTTCACATTTTAAGACACTCAACAAACGGGAATTGATGGATGCTTTTAAAACATGATATTAATTCTCAAAGTTAAAATCTCTTAATGGAGAAATTCTGGTGTTTTTCCTGCTCAAGTCAGAGTCAAGAAAAAGATGAGGATGTCCGCTAACTCCACTAGCACTTAACACTGTGTTGGAGGTATTAGTCAGTGAAAATTAGACAAAAAAGGCCACTTATTTAGAAGTAAAGAATTGAAAAGAAAGAGACAAAATTATGTTTTAGATTATATTGAACAAATGTCGGGAAACCTAAAATATATCACTTGAAAAACCACAATAAGTAATAAAGTAATGTCATAGAATGTTAGATTATAAAATCAGCATGTAAAAAAGCAGGCTTATGCATAAAACAAAAACTTCAACATATTCATAGATATGATGGAAAAGAAAATTCCACTGATAATTGCCAATAAAATAAAATTATGAAATGAAATAACATAGAATAGAATGAAATGAAAAGGAAATGAAGTTAAAGAAAAAAACTAGATCTGTATTTAACTAGATATAGTTGAAAAAAAAACTATAAAAGGAAAACTACAAACCCCCCAAAATGCATAAGTCAACTTGAGCAGATGAGAATGCATACTATGTTCCTGGATAGGAAAATTCAACATCACAAAGTTATCAATCTCTTTAAAATTACTTTATGAATATAGTGCAATTTTAATAAAAAGCCATCAAGTTTTTTATTTTTTATAATTTAGACTTGGTGACTAAATAGTTCATTTGAAATAACAGACAAGAAAAAACATCCAGGTGAGGAAAGATAAAGAATGGACTAGAATAGCTAACAATAAAAACCATTTTAAAGTCTGTGCAATTAAAAGTTGTGAACATGAATGAACCAAGGGATCAGAATAGAAAATCCAGAAATAAATTCAATTGCGTATGCATCTCAATGGAAAAAAGATGAACTTTTGAAAAATTGTTGCTGGGAGAACTGGGCTTATGCAAAGATACAATTAGGTTCATACCTCATACTGCACATAAAAATAAACTTCAAATGTATTGAAAATGTAGATGTAATAAAATGAAACCCTGGGGGTGACGCCTGTGGCTCAGAGAAAAAGGTGCCAGCCCCTTATGATGGAGGTGGTGGGTTCAAACCTGGCCCTGGCCAAAAACTGCAAATAAAAAAAAATGACACTCTACCAGGGAGCAAGAAATTCAAAGTAAAAATCAAAACTCAGAAGCAATAATTGAAAAGACTGATGCACTTGATGACATAAATACAAACATTTTCCATGACAGAAACAAATCTACCATAAGAAACGCAAAAAAACAAAAGACAAATTGTGGAAAAAATATTTGCAATTTATATAATGGACGTGGTATATCCCTTACATAAAATGAGCTGCTAAAAATGGAGGAGTAGGAGATTGATAACCTTATAGAAATATTAGCTAGACATAGACACAATTCAGAAAAAAATGAGACACCGATACCTTTGGCTATATGAATAGATACACAATCTTGTGCATAGTAAAACAAATGCAAACAAAAATTATACTGAGGGGTTGTGCCTGTGGCTCAGTGGTTAGGGCACCGGCCCCATATACCGAGAGTGGTGGGTTCAAACCCGACCCCGGCCAAACTGCAACAAAAGACAGCCGGGCATTGTGGCGGGCGCCTGTAGTCCCAGCTTGGGAGGCTGAGGCAGGAGACTCGCCTAAGCTCAGGAGTCGGAGGTTGCTGTGAGCTGTGTGATGCCACGGCGCTCTACTGAGGGTGACAGAGTGAGACTCTGTCTCCACACACACACACACAAATTATACTGAGATAGCATTATCAGATTGTAAAATCCCAAGTTTAACAATACATTCTGAGTGTCATTAAGACCCGGAGTTTATCATGTGATAAAGGAAGTACAAATGTCAAATGAAGAAAGTAAAGTAAAAATGCAGTGGAGTAAGTTGAAATGCATTTTTTCTAAATAAATTCTACCACCATCTTTTCAATGCAAAGAAATAAAACTAATCACCAATCCGGCAATAATTAATTATTAATAGTAGCTGTAGGATTCAGGCTGTGCTTTTTACATCCCATTTCCCAGTAGGAACCAGGACCCTGGAAACAGGGATAATTCTAGATCCCGGACAGAAAATAGACAAGGTTGGTGTGGAACACTTCGTCATATCGGAAAGCAAGGATGCTCAGCAAGTTACAAAGCTATGAATTAGGGTCCTACTGAAAAGGAGACACTTTGAATTTGCTCCTATGGGCAAATTTTGAACGGCAAAAGGACAAAATGCGAATGAATTGTGACACATCAAATATGTTTAAATCCATGGCTTTTAAATGGTGCCAAAACATCACTGTGGTCACTTTCAGAAGACTTAGAGAACCAAGTTATTGGTTTGAAGAAATATAAATAGAAAAGAAACATGGGAATTTACTTTGCTTTTCCTATACTAAAAGTTCCTTGGGGTAAAACAAATGATGAAGGAAAATTTCTCCTAGAGATGGATTCTAGGTAATACATGGAAAAGAAATAAGAGATGTAAAATGTAATCATTTTGCCACACTTAATGAATTAATGGATCTTGGAAATTACCATAAATGGTTGCCCACATCACCTAAAGAGAGACAGTGGGACATTGTAGTCCCTCTTGATTGAATTTTACATTACCACTATGAATTATTCTTGCCAGAAAACCGAACCTGAGTCCGATCAAATTGTTAAGAGGAGAAACAGCCTCAATGCACCCCATTCCAGCTGTAAAAGTTACTTAATGATCCGACTAGTTACTGGTCAGTCACGTCTGCCAATTCCCCCTGGTTCCCTCACCGTGAAGGCCATCACCATCCAGGGCTGAAGGAAACACCTGATGTGCAGCTTGGAAAAGTCTCAAAGACAGTCCTTCAGCTGGAAATCAGAGGGCTGGGACCAGCATAGGAAATCTTTTTGGAATTGCTCATGTCCTAAAGACACTATGCCAAACCTTTTCTCACTTAATTTGAGAAATTGTATGTATTTAAAAGTAATTTAATTTAGATTCTTCTAAGCTCATTCAAATAATATAGTATGAGAGCTATTTGATGTTTAGTTTTTACTCATTTAAGAAAACCTAGAACTTGAACAAACATTTATCTGTTGTGTTCTAGTCAAAATTTGAATCTGTCATTTTGCCAAACAGACAAAAACTGCTGCTTGACAAAATAGTTTCATTTATCTTTTTTTTTTTTTGAGACAGAGCCTCAAGCTGTCACCCTAGGTAGAGTGCTGTGGCATCACAGCTCACAGCAACCTCCCAACTCCTGGGCTCAATCGAGTCTCCTGCCTCTGCCTCCCAAGTAGTTGGGACTACAGGTGCCCCCTGCAATGCCCAGCCATTTTTTGGTTGCAGCCGTCATTGTTGTTTGCCGGGCCCGGACTGGACGACCCACCAGCTCAGGTGTATGTGGCTGGTGCCTTAGCCGCTTGAGCCACAGGCACTGAGCCAAAATAGTTTCATTTATCAATTATTGCATGGGAAGTCACCCCAAAACTTAGTGGCTTAAAACAACCACTTGACCATATCCCACAGTTGCTCGCCTCTAGGCCCCTCTGGTGTTAGCTGACATTTCTCACCAGGTCTCAGAAGCTGCAAGAGCTGCAGCCACAGTTGGTGCTGACCTCTCTGACCCTGTGCCCCTCCGGGGACATCTCTTTCCACATATCTCCCCCCAGCAGGGTGTCCTGGGGTCTTACCTGGCAACCCGAGGCTTATGGAAGAAAGCAGAAGCCCCTTATTGCTTGGAAATCCCAGAACATTCTTCCATATTGCATTGGTCGAAGTCGTCACAGGGCCAGCCAAGATTCAGAGGGAAAGCAATACATTCCCTGTCTGGATGAGAGCAGCAGTGTGTGCGTGGAAAGCAGAGCAGGACCGTCTGGGGCTGGCTTTGGAGACCCACGACCACGACCAGTCTGAGTGCATGGTCAGAACAAGCCTGCTTACCAAGCCCACCTCCCGTCCTCTGCCATCGTTTAGATGAATCTGCATGTCTGTCTCTCTCTAAAACCTATCTCCCCAATACTATATATAAGACATAGCTAACCTAGTTGTATCTATCTATCCATCCATCCATCTACCTATCTGTCCGTCCATCCATCCATCCATCTATGCATCCATCTATCTATCTATCCGTACATCCATCCATCCATCTACCTATCTATCCATCCATCCATCCATCCATCCATCCATCCATCCATCCATCCATCTACCTATCTATCTATCTATCTGTACATCCATCCATCCATCCATCCATCCATCCATCTATGCATCCATCTATCTATCTATCCGTACATACATCCATCCATCTACCTATCTGTCCATCCATCCATCCATCCATCCATCCATCCATCCATCCATCCATCCATCTATCCATCCATCCATCTATCTATCTATCTGTCCATCCATCCATCCATCCATCCACCCATCCATCCATCCATCTGTCATTTATCTTACCAAGGAGGTGTGCTTTGGTGCCAGCTCAGCCAAATCTTTGCTTGGAAGGAAAAATCACACCCGCTCAGAAGCTGTGGGAGCAGCTGCCTGGGGGTTGGGAGCTGCAAACTATTTCACAACCAGCCAACACGTATGGGTGCAATTTCTAAGCCAACCACCATCTCATAGTTGACTCCCCACATACCTGGCTTTTCCTGGGGGTAAATACTTTATCTCTGCTTCCTGAATTCCTTCCCTGATTTGCCTTTTTAGTTGTTTGGGGACTATGTTTTTAAACTCATTAAATGCAAGGGAACAATGGACTTCTTTCTCAGCTACTTGGAAAAGGTCATATGGAAAACGAGCATGAGCGGCTGTGGTCAGACCCAAGGGGCCTCGCAGAAGTGGGGCCTGGAGCGCGCCTTTTTTCAGAGTTAACCCGCTGCTCACTCGGGAAAGGAGACAGTGTTCCCATCTGTGGGATGGCTTTGAGTTAAATTTGTGTGTAGTAGAGAACAGGAAAGAATCACTGATATTTCTCCTGGCTCTGTTAGGACTCAGGTGGTGTTGGAGTCCCGGTAGAGACCAGACACTTAATAAACAGGCCAGGGGACCCCCAGCAGGTGCCAGGACAAGCGGCAGGCTGGATAAAGAGCACGCCCCCCAACACTGCTCGAAAGACAAAATCATAAATAAGAGTCTGATAGTAGAACGCATTTTGACTTTTATTCTGACTTTCCCAATGGATTCACAGTTTTTGTGAAACATTAACAAACATTAACAAAGCAAGAACACTAAAGTATGCTGGGAAAAAGATCTTCATAATAATTCAATTCAATTATGAAGATCTTCATAATAATAATAATTCAATTATGAAGATCTTTTCCCCAGCATAATTTCATGTTCTTGCTTTGTTGGGGGCTAAACGCTTGCATTACTTTTGGATAAAACAGCACTGGTTCAGCTCTGTCTTCTCAGGAAGTCCAAGAAATGATGTGTCGGGAAACCCGAGTGCCCACAAATGTGGGTTATGACTGATGCTGTTACGTTGATCTGAAAGGACTATTTACCTTTGGTTGGAATATGGCTGCTTTGGGGGCAAACTGGTAAAGTTAGGTCATCCTAAGTTTTCTAGAAAATAGTTTATTGTAACAGAACTTGTTGTACATGGGAAGGATTATAATGCCTCATGGATCATCTGGGGGGAAACCTGGTCTTGACTTCCACTTTTTCCAGCAGTGATCATAAAAATACTTAATGTCCCACATGTAGGTTTTCTGCTTTAGGATCGCCATGTATTCTCAAGAAGGGACCTGAACCTATGTGAGCTATAGGAAACTCTCTTGTAAAGCAACACAACTAATGGATTAAACAGATACTCTTGCAGCTTTGTCAAGCATGCATGCAAAGAGTGGGTTTGCTTCAGTAGTCAGGACACAGAAAAATCCAAGTCCTCTGACCTTCGTGCATGACACCCACGTGAGAATTATCATCATCATCATAATAGGTTTTCAAAACTCCAGCTTGTCTGTCTACCAGGATGGAAGAAGAAATTAAATACATGTTGTCCATAACACTATCTGAAAGGCTAAAAACGTGTGCATTCTGAGTTAAAGTTGATGAAAATAATGCATGGAATTGATGCTTTCATTTCAAGTGCCCAAGTCGTCTTCTGCTTCTATTCTTTTCTGCCGCTCTTTCCCCCCCTGTTTTAGCGCCCCTCCTCCCGACTTCTAAAAGAAGTGAACACTGTTCTCAGAACTCTCTCAGGCTTCCTTAATTGAAAGCAATGATTCTGAGTCACTCCTTCATACGAAGTGAAACCCTCTTGCATGAATCTCCAGGGATGAAGTAATTAGCCCAGCGAGAAGCCAGCAGACTCCACTTGTCCTTGCAAGTGGTGGAAAGAATTAAATACAATTTTGCAAAGATAACACTGAAAGAATGATATTTTCTTTCAAAACCTGTCCCTTTCCGAAACATCAGCACAGACACATGTCAAGATAGAAACGGGATCGTATTTCTAACAGTCGAAGACTCAGATTTCATCAAATAAGAGTGTTTGTTCTCATGACCAAACTGTATCCCACATTGTCCCGTGGCCTGGTCTATAATGGAATACAACATTAACTTCGGATAGGGGAGGCTGAGTTGGTGCCAGCCTTGCTAATGAGCATATGGTTTCAATAATAACACAGCTACTTGCATATTAGGTGGCAAGGTGCCAGGCATGTACTTACTATGGAGGGGACAAGTGATGTAAAAAGGACCGTCTCCCCTGTGACTGCATTTCTCAAAATGCTCCGGGCCCAGACTGAGGCTCGGCAAGCAGGGAGTGTCACCTGGCATCCAGGAGTTTAGGGCCGTGGCAGATGAGATGAGCCCTGCCCAGTCCGCCCGCTGGGCCAGCCTGAAGTGTCCCCGGCCCCAGATGATAAGGAAAGGGACAATGCTGCTGTGTGGAAAAACTCCACCTGGCCCCGGAGGGTGGTGGGAGGGAGAAAGATTAGGATCACTCCCTGCTTCAAGTTCCTGGTGTTCTGGACTCTGGGACTTGGTCTGAAAGTTAGAAAACAGTGAAATGAATTACAGTTTAATGATATTCCCACTATACTGACAAAACGGATTCAATTACATAATGGTAGGCTTATATGTTATTAAGAAGGGATCCAAACTCTTGAGGCCAGACTTTCACAAAATCACGATAAGCTGCTAAAAACAGCTGAAATAGCACATTTATAGGCTTTCCAGCCCTCCGTTTGTTCAAGGGGAAAAGCATTGTTACATGTGCTCAAAGAATCTGCAGGGCCAGCCTGGAATCAGCGGCTTAGCACATGGACGAGGGTGTCAGGACATATCTGCTTCGATTACTACATCTTAAAGTACAGTTTTGTTTTTAAGAAAGCTTTTGTAAAGTATGGAGCTAAATGGCCTGCCTGGGGTCTTGGTGGCTGGGGAGGGTTTGGTGGGAATGAGTATTCTTAGTGGCAAAATCCCTTCAGTAGGGTGATCAGCCGTAGGAGAGGATGGGCTATTTTTCTTCAACTCTATCTTCTCTTTTCTATAAGTGACTTTTTGCTTTTTGTTTTATTTTTAAATTTGCATATCATAAAATTCACTCATTGCAGTATACAGTTTTGACAAATGTAACCACCACCACAACCAACATACAGATTTCCATCGCTTCAAAAAAAGTCCCATGCTGTTAGTTTGTAGTCAGACGTTGCCGACAGCCGCTCTGTTCTCTGTTTCTGTAGTTTAGTTTTGCCTTTTCCTGAGTATCATGTAAAGGAAATCTGTATATAGTCTTCTGGGTCAGGCTTCTTTCACTTAGCAAAGTACATTTGAGACTCATTCATGTTGTTTCACAAATAGATAATTTATTCCTTTTTTTTGCTGAGTAGTATTTCATTGTATGTGTGTACCAGTACATTAATCCTTGCACCCACGAAAGGGCATCATTCGTACTGTTTCTAGTTGTTGGTGATTATACATTAAACGGCTATTACTATTTGCATACAGGCTTTTGTGTGAACATAGGTTTTCACTTCTCTTGGGTAGCTTCTTAGAGTGACATTGCTGGGACATCAGGTAATTGTGGGTATAAGCAATGGCCACATTGTTTTCCAAAGATGCTGTAACATTTTCTGTATCTGCACCAGCAAAGTATGAAAATTCTAGTTATTCTACTTCTTTACTAACTGTGACATTATTCATTTCTTAAAAACTGTATGTTAATTATTTTAGTAGTGGTTTTAATTTGCATTTTCCTAATGACTAATGATGAATATCTTTTCATATTCTTATTTATATCTGTATTTTTAATAAAGTGTTGTTCAATTCTTTTATGTATTTTTAAATTGACTTATTTTCTTACTGTTAAGTTTTGAAAGTTCTTTGTATATTCTAGGTATAACTTTTTTGTCAGATAGGCCATTTATAAATATTCCCACCAGTATTTGGCTTGTCTTTTAATTCTCTTATGATATCTTTTACAGAGGAAAAATTCTTTTTTTTTTTTTTAATAGAGACAGAGTCTCACTGTATTGCCCTCTGTAGAGTGCTATGGCGTCACACAGCTCACAGCAACCTCCAACTCCTGGGCTTAGGCGATTCCCCTGCCTCAGCCTCCCGAGTAGCTGAGACTACAGGCATCTGCCACAAAACCCGGCTATTTTTGTTGTTGTTGTTGTTGCAGTTTGGCCAGGGCTGTGTTTGAACCCGCCACCCTTAGTATATTGGGCTGGCGCCCTGCCCACTGAGCCACAGGTGCTGCCCTAGAGCAAAAATTCTTAATTTTGATAAAGTATAGTATATTGATATTTTCTTTTATGAATTGTCCTAGTGTTGTTTCTAAGAACTCATTGGCTAACACAGATTTCTCCTAAGCATTCTAGGAATTTTCTAGTATTACATTTTATATTAACTCTGTGATTAATTTTGAGTTATTTTGTATAAAGTGCAAGGTATGGGTTGAGTGTCAGTTTTTTACACACATATAAAATCTAATTATGTATACAGAGTGGGCAAACATATGTACACATTTTAACAAAGGAAAAAACAATATCACAATTGTAATACTCAAGTCACTTTTTACTTCGTTAATTGTAAGAGATACAAGAGGTACTATACAAGATAACAAATGGTATCAGTATCTGACTAACGGAAATGCTTTAGGACATTGGTCTGGGAAATAGCTTCTTAAGGAATATCCCTAAAGCACGGACATCCAAAGCAAAATTGGACAAATGGAATCACACCAAACTAAAACATTTTTGCACAGTAAAGGAAACAATCAACAAAGTGAAATGACAGCCCATAGGATAGGAGAAAATATTTGCAAACTACCTATCTGATTAGTAACTAGAACATATAAGGAACCCCAACAACTCAATAGGACAAAAATCAAATAATCTGATTAAAAATGGACAAAAGATCTGAATAGACGTTTTTCAAAAGAAGACATACAAACAGCGAACAAGTATATAAAAAATGCTCTAAGAGAGAGTGTGCATATGTCTGTATGTTTTCCATGAACTCAGATTCCATGAGTTTTTCTTCTTTGACAAATATTTTATCTGCAAAGTTTCAGGTCTTCCCTTTCAATCTATATGCCTTTTATTTCTTTTTTTTTTTTTCCATTGCATCAGCTAGGATTTCCAGTCTGATGTTGAATTTCAATAATAAGAAAATACATCCTCACCTCGTGTCTGATCTTATGAAAAAAAATTCAGCATATTAGCGATAGGATTTATGTAGATGCTTTCTATCAAATTAAGGAAGTTCTATTCTAGTGCCAGTTTTTGAGGGTTTCTGTAATAAATGGATATTGAAATTTTTAACATACTTGTGCTATATCTACTGAGATTATTATATTATTTTCTTTTTACTCTGTAATGTGGTGAATTGCATTGCTCAATATTTATATAAACTAAATATTAAATATAAATGAACTAGCCTACAATTTCTGGGATAAATCCTATTTGATTGTGATTTACTATTTTTTTTAAAATATATTTTTATACATTACTACTTTAAATTTGCTAATATTTGTTCAGGATTTTTGTGACTATGTTCATATAAATGATTTTTCTCTACAATGCTTTATGTGTACCCCACAAATTTGGCTATTTTGTCTTTTCATTTTCATTCAGTTAAAAATATTTTTAGTTGGCTCGGTGCCTGTGGCTCAACGGGCTAAGGCGCCAGCCACGTACACCTGAGCTGGCGGGTTCGAATCCAGCCCCAGGGCCCGCCAAACAACAATGACGGCTGCAACCAAAAAATGGCCAGGCGTCGTGGCGGGCGCCTGTAGTCCCAGCTACTTGGGAGGCGGAGGCAGGAGACTCGCTTGAGCCCAGGAATTGGAGG